>JAGSPU010000288.1:0-43738 GCA_019321725.1 Paulownia fortunei | reverse complement strand
AGGAAAATGGAGTTGCAATTTGAAGATGATTCCAAACATTTCATAATTAACGAGCTTGCAAAGAGGGATGAATCAAAAACTTCAAATATACTAGATGGTGCAATTGATTTGTATCTCAATTAGGATGATGCATCCTTGACTGCAGCCTATATCATAAAAAGTGTGCCTCCAAGTGAATTCTCCAACATTGTATGAGCTTTAACATGGCAAAAAGCCCAAATTAGTGGTATGTGCCCATGTAAGTTTAAAAAGGTGTGTTCCAAGAGTGATAAACACCTTGATAGAGAAATGACATAAATTATATCGCACTATGTAGTTTTCCTCAAGGAGGATTTATGAATATGAGAAGTTAAATAAAATCTTACGCTATACGAGTTGCAAGATTCTTGAGGAGAGGCTCATTTTTCTAGCAAGAATGATGTATTTTGAACTCATCAACTATCTCTAAGATAGTGGTAGCGACCCAAGTTAGTAGGAGTATCTCACTTGAAAAGGACTCTCATATTTCTCTAAAGTAAGAAAGGAGTGAACATGAGTTGTTCCCCATTATCTATGCGATATAAGTAGGTATCCTTCAGACTACTCTTATGGATGTTGATGAGTCAACCTAGACTTTGACTTCACTTGATGTTTTAAGGAAAACTACCGTGAAGAAAAAGATAAGCCTAATGACTAAGAACAAAGTCTAAGAGCTGGTAGATTTTTCCATCTAGGTGTAGGAGCATTAGAAACATGTGGTTTCCAAAGGTCAAGTGCAAAGTAATGGGTTGATTGACATGTGTATCTAAATCAAGGTGAAATGTTTACACCTAATAGAAGAGCTAGATTTTTTGAGATGTTCTCCCTAAGTGGTGAGATTGCCTCAGCCAATGTGTTGTTGGTTATTGCCACTTACATCTAGGTTTGTCCTAGATGATTAGGTTGACATATATGAATCAGAGTGGATGAGGAGATTTATGATCGCCTAATAGATTAAGAAGTAGGCAAGAGTGTGAAGCTTGTTGCTCAACAGCTCCATTTTATTGAATTATCATCAAATACTTGTCTATTGATTTTCATCGAGCTATCACTCTAATAAGCTTACATGTCGAGTAAGATCACTGGAATATAGTCACATAATAATATTCAATTTCTCATTAAATTTGGGCAATAATAATGAGATGGTAGAAAAGGACATGGAGTTATCCCATTGTAGTGGTTGTCCTTACTTTTTGAATGGCTAAGAAATAGATGCATACTATTGTTGTTGATACTGAGAATTTTGTACATTCACACCAATCTTATTGCACTTCATGGTCAAAATTATGTTTTAGTTAAATTGGAAATCCTGAAGATTGTACAGAGTTGCGTAGAATAGTTTGATGGCACAAGTCCACCCACTAGTAATTGTTGCTTGCAATGAAGATTATTGTTGAGGTGATATCAAAGTGACCTATTGCATAATATATGATGTTTTTACATGGAATTAGAATTTTAATTAGATGGTCAAGATTTGAGGTATCTATTATCTTGAAAGAAATGTGTATTGTTCGCACTGAGATGTTGTATCTTTGTAGATACTAAAGCCATTTGATGTATGCTACAACTTTAAGGTTGCAAACCCAAGTGCAGGTTGTAGTAAGTAATAAATTTCTCGTGAGTCCGAGGTCGATCCACAGGGAAGTTGTTTGAAGAATTCAAGTTTATATTTATAAAAAGATGGAGTTTATGTGAATCAAAAATATATGAACAATTAATGTATGATGTAGCTAAAGAAAAACCGAAGTAATAAAAGTACTGAGGATTAGGGATCCACTCTTGAGTTTTGGATAGATAAATGGTTATTTATTCTTTTTACCTCTATTAATTGCCACAATTGGAATCCATACATAATGAAGGTTCCAATGGGAAGATATTATCAAGTAACTCATGCAATAAGGTAATCATGATATTGTCTTACTATTGCAAATTATCTCTTAACGCCAACACTTATTTATGGGATCAAGCATTTATATACTCTTCGTCAACAACAAATCAAGGTTTCACATTAGCAGTCGGTGGGGTAAAACCGTACAATAAGCTAAATGAACCCAAGTATTTGTTGTGCCATTGGAGATACATAAATCAAGAATCACCACAAAAATAAGTAGGGTTTAGATCAAAAATAATAATAATAATACAACATACTTAAACAATTTCTACCCTTATAACCATTTATCTTCCTCCATCAAGAGATTCACCCTTTTCCTCAGCAAAATAAAATTTAGAAAGACATAATAAAAGTAACAAAGACTAAAAATATAAGAGAAACTAGAGAATGCATTTCTATTACTACTAGAAAACTTACAATACTAGAAAACATACAAACTAGATAACTTAGCCTAAAGAAACCCTCTACCCCCTCCTCTTACAAGCTGAATACATGGCCTATTTATAGTACTTGGAGTAAGCTAGAGGCCAAACAAATAATGGAGGGGTTAATCAAGTGGTATGCTAGTTGCCAAGAGTTGGTAAGTTGTTACACAAATTTCTCAACCACTGAATTGAATTATATTTTTCGGTCAGATACAGCCAGAGTTTTGAAGATACGTAAAGAATAAAAATTGTAGATCTTTCAACGCTGATATATTTTCATATATCTTTTGTCAAATTTGGCGATCGGATGAAGGAGATATGGTCAAATTACCGAGTCATGTCCAAGAGCCGCCCTGTAACATCAGCAGCAACTTGCAGCCTATGGTTTTACCATTTCAACACATTTTCACACCATCTTGTCTTCAGCAAACTTGTTTATTTACCTCTTGGGTATAACATATCCGAATTTCAGACCAAAATAAATTTGGGCTCAAGATATATAACCGAATTGGTAAAATAAGTCAATACTGGGCTGAACTCTGATCTGAATTTTGGTGATCCATTTTGTGTAATTACTTGGACGAATTTTCTGCTATCATCAAGACTGAATTGGGCTGAGCCTCCAACATAAAAGTTGTACCTCTATCTCTTGGCTTTCAAATGAAACAAGCTTCAGGTCCATAGAGCTTTTGATCATGAAGTTATGCTCAAATTACAAAAAACTGCACAAGTCTGAAAACATGCTTCCATTTATTCCCTAACACAAAACATTAATAAAACAAGAATATTAACAAGAATAAAGCAAGAAAAGTATAAAGGATTTGATATAAAAATATGTCAAAATATGCACTTATCAAATTCCCCCACACTTAACCCTTGCTTGTCCTCGAGCAAGCTTAAAACAAACATAAACTAATCCACTTTCGTAGGAAATCACGATTGCATTTAGCATATGCAACAAGCCTTTAAACCCCTAGGTGGCCCATAGAGGACGAGTTATAGTCTCGTGAAGGTTCCAGCAGTGATACCTACAAACACCTATAATAACTATCTTCCAACTTTTATTCTCATGAAGCAACAAAGTAATATGGAAAAAAATCAAACAAGTGTTGAGTTTAACTCTTAGTCATTCAAAAATCAATACATTTCCACAATAATCATACTCAAGTGTGTGTGTGGACAGTTAATGTCAATAGTGATGAAACTATGCATGTTTCAAATAAGTGAATTCTCATAAAACCTTACAAAACCATCACCCAATCTCTAACAGAAAAGTTAAACATCATAGGCTCTTCCTTTGGTGCAAATCTCCACTACACTGAAGGCACCACACGAAATCAAAAGGTCTTTAACAAAGGTTGTAATGGGGCCAAAGGGTGGTGATGTAGCTAAGAAATAAAAGGATAGGATGCAACAAAGGTTCTAAAAACTTCATGGAATCAGAGACATAAAATTTATCGATAAAAAATTCTCCAACTCCACAAATTTCACACTGGAGTCTATTGTTATTGAATTGGACCCCTCTATTCATCTTGCAACATCTCATTTTTAGTTGCAACTTGTAGCACTTTGCAACTTTTTTTTTTATATTGTTTTTTTTCTTTTTTCTTTTTTTTTTTTCTTTTAGAGAAACTCCCCCACACTTATCTTCTATCCCAACCTAAATTTCTTTTGTAAGTCCAAGCTTTCAATTGAATGTCTCTTAAACTCCAATCATTTTTAGAACAAGGGTTGGATAATAGTGTATTTAGGCTAGGTAAAAAGATATGGTTAAAAAAAAATATATATTATTTATTGTAAGGCTCAAAGTGGTTTACTAGGGGGATGTTTTTTAAATATCATATAGGGAACAAGCTGATTTGGCAATGGTGCTAGAAAGCCTAATGCCTTAATCATTTTTCTAGTGGTGCACTATCAGTCGTTCGCCTCGACAGACCAAAAGTAAAAGTTCTAATACTTAACCCTACATGTTGAAGATTCAAGTGATGATTAGAGTAAGGGCATAAGAACTATATATTTTGACATGATTGTCTTCACACTAAATAACATAACTATTTGTGCAAAATAAAATTTGAGTATAATTATCGCAAAAATATATTAACCAAATAACAACATCAAAGTCCAAAACAACCCATCATCAATTAAACCATATTATTCATGCTTAATTTTAATCATTGAAGTTGGAAGAACCTATACGACTCAAAAAAAAATATTGGTAATTCACAAACACTTGTTAAAAACTTTACAAACCTGCCATATTATGCAAAAAATAGGGATGCGTCTCAAGAGTGTTACAATTACCCTTTACTCAGCCACCTTTTTCATGCTTTCAACGGACCCAGCAAAAAACACGCTTGATTTATATTTATTTTTATTTTTTTTTTTTTTATTATTATTATATTTTTTTAATACTAAAAAAAAAACACACATTGAATATACAAGTCATGATATCAATTATCCCTCCCCCAACCTAATCGAGACATTGTCCCCAATGTCAAAAATAGATAGGAAAGTAAAGTTTGAAAGATATCACCTGAAATGCGGCTAATAAAGCTGAAACAACAAAAAAAACACATACTATTAGATAAAATCATTAACAATAAGTATCACAGACTGAGAGTCAAATTCAATTTGCGTTTTCGACCATTGTTCCTATTGGACCAATCCACATTGGCCAAGACTGGATCAGGTTTTGGCACATATGCTAGAAGTTGATCAATCAGCTGGTCAGGTGTTGGAGCAGAAATGATGATTCTTCTCGCAGAAGTTGAAATAAACCCTTTTTTCGCAGCATGATCTACAAAAGATAGCAAACCATCATAAAAACCATTAACATTAAGAATACCTATAGGTTTTTGGTGAATGTTGAGTTGTGCCCAAGAGACAATTTGGAATAATTCTTCAGTGTACCAAAACCGCCAGGTAGAATGATGAATGCATCCGCATTGTTTACCATATTAGGCATTCTGTCCTGAATGTGTGACACTTTCAGCTCATCTCCAATGGTCATACCTGTGATATTCTGTACTGTTAAACATTTTGGGATAACTCCAAAACTTTGACACCTCCTACATAAGCAGAAATGGCAACACTCCCCATTAACCCCAAACTGCCTCCCCATACACTAAATGAATTTTTCTTTCTGCTAAAGTTCTACCAAGATTATTGGCTGCCCCTATAAACTCACCATTTTTTCCTAGATTGGATCCACAAAAAACACAAATGGAATTAAATTTGCGAGTTGAAGAAACTTCCATTTTTTTTTGAAAATAAGTTGTGCAAAAATAGAGTGAGTACGGTGATATTTATTGAGGTGAACAGGGAATACATTTATTGCATGTCTTTTTCTTTTGTCAAAAAGGTTGAAAATAAGGACACATACGAAATTTAAAAATTACCTACTACCACGTAATGTACATGTAGTTGTGATTGTGGCTCACATCTTCCTCTGGTTTTACGTCCAGTAACGGCTTAAACGCCCTCTATGGGTCGAGGATATGCTTCCCATCCAGTTTTCTTATAAACTGGCAAACAGGGTCTTTTAATGTCAGATTCCCAAGACTATAAAGCTCATATTCATTTCGAAAACGATCCCATAAATCAAGAATTGCACGTTGTACCAATCCACATGAATGCGTCTCAAGAGTCAATATAATGTGATCTAAAGACTCCTTACTCAGTCCATCCATAATGAATTTAAGTTTATCTTCTCGATTTTTAGAGACCATTCCTAAAGAACGACACTTTGTGTTGCAAGTCCATCTAGCACAAATATGACAAACTTTCATTTTTTTCGCCCTTCGTTTTTTTGAATATGTGCTTTTACCAAAACCAGACATGTATCTAGTAAGCAAATCTGGAAACTCATGTGAAAACTCACCTGCCCTTACCTTTGCTTCAATTAACCATCGTATGTCCTCCGAATGCCCTTGTGCATAAGCATCCTCAATCTTTCAATCCTGATTTTATAAATTTTCAAAATTGCATTTTTAGGAAGAAAAGGAAATCGCTTCTTGAGAGTTAGAAATATGTCACCCATTTTGAAAATAACAAGAAAAGAGAATGAGAAAAACAAAGAAAATTTGTACAAAGATTTCAGTTGTTTGGGAAACTGACAAGTCCGACTTTTATAGCCACGGAGTACCGTTATCCGCCATTTAACCGGGAAAAGAAAAAATAAAAAAATAAAAGAAGAGAAGAGAAGAAAAAAAAAATAATGTCAGATAAAAATATATACAACACTAATCATAACAAGGGTTAGAAAGAAAAAGAATTTCCTCTTGTGAAAATTGATTTTCTAGAAATGGTTTAACTCTTTGTCCATTTACTTTGAATATGTTACCATTTCTAGGATTTCAATGTCAATCGCCCCATAAGGATATACTTTTTTTACAACAAAAGGACCACTCCACCTTGATCTCAATTTTCCAGGAAACAAATGCAATCGAGAATTATAAAGCAAAACCTTTTGACCAACCTCAAATATTTTTCTTGAAATTTTATTATCATGAAAATCTTTGATTCTTGCTTTATAAATTTTAGAATTCTCATATGCATCATTTCTCAGTTCTTCAAGTTCATTGATTTGCAATTTGCGCAATTTTGAAGCTTCATCAAGGTTGAAGTTAAACATTTTGATTGCCCAATAAGCTTTATGTTCAAGTTCAACAGGTAAATGACAAGGTTTTCCATAAACTATCCTATAAGGAGACATGCCTAATGATGTTTTGAAAGCAGTTCTATATGCCCAAAGTGTATCGGTAAGTCTAAGAGACCAATCTTTACGGTTTGGGTTAACTGTTTTCTCCAAAATTTGTTTTATCTCCCTATTTGCAAGTTCAACTTGTCCATTTGTCTGAGGATGATAAGGGGTTGCAACTTTATGTATGATTCCATATTTCTTCATTAAAGTTTCAAAAACTTTGTTACAAAAATGTTTTCCCCCATCTGATAATAGATCTAGGAATTCCAAATCGACTTAAAATATTTTCTTTCAAAAATTTTATCACTATTTTGTGATCATTGTTTCGACAAGGAATTGCCTCGATCCATTTTGAAACATAATCTATGGCAACCAATATGTAAAGAAAACCAAATGATAATGGAAATGGCCCCATAAAATCAATACCCCAACAGTCAAAGATTTCAATCACTAGGATAGGGTGTAGGGGCATCATATTTCTCTTTGAAAGGGACCCTAACTTTTGACAATTTTCACAACTTTTGCAGAAAGTGTAAGTATCTTTGAAAAGAGTTGGCCAATAAAATTCACATTGCAAGATTTTTGCAGTAGTTTTCTTTACAGAAAAATGACCACCACATGCTTCTGAATGACAAAATTTGACAATATTACCTATCTCATTGTCAGGCACACATCTTCGAAAGATTTGATTCGGACAATATTTGAATAGGTATGGATCATCCCAAAAAAAATTTTTACCTCAGTCAAAAACTTCTTTTTATCTTGAGAGTTCCAATGTGATGGCATCTTTCCTGTTACAAGAAAATTAACAATGTCAGCAAACCAAGGTAAAATAGAAACGTTAAATAATTGTTCATCAGGGAAAGTATCATTAATAGGTGTGGTTTGAAATGAGTCATCACAAACAAGTCTCGACAAATGATCAGCCACTACATTCTCTACTCCTTTTTATCTCGAATAGTAACATTAAATTCCTGGAGTAAGGAATCCACCTAATCAGTCTTGGTTTAGCATCTTTTTTGACAAAAGATATTTCAAAAGCTGCATGATCACTGAAAACAACAATTGGTGAGCCAACAAGATAAGATCGAAATTTATCCAATGCAAAAACTACAGCAAGTAATTCTTTTTCAGTTGTTGTATAATTCAATTGAGCACCATTTAAAGTTTTACTTGCATAGTAAATAACATATGGTTTTTTATCTTTTCTTTGTCCCAAGACAGCTCCAACAGCATAATCACTAGCATCACACATTATTTCAAAAGGTAAAGTCCAATCTGGAGGCTGCATGATTGGAGCAGACGTAAGCATGCTTTTAAGCTTAACAAAAGCATTTTCACAGTTTTCAGTCCATTCAAAAATAGTGTCTTTTGTTAGAAGATTACACAAAGGTTTAGATATTATACTAAAATCTTTGATAAATCTTCTATAAAAACCAGCATGTCCTAAAAATGATCTAATCTCCTTCACAGTCTTTGGTGTTGGCAAATTGGCAATTAACTCAATTTTAGATTTATCAACCTCAATACCTTCTGATGATATAATGTGTCCAAGAACAATACCAGTTGTTACATGAAGTGACATTTCTCCCAATTGAGCACAAGATTCTTTTCTTCACACCTAATCAAAACCTTTTCTAAATTAGATAAGCAATCATCAAATGAATTACCAAAAACAGAAAAATCATCCATGAAGACTTCAAGAAAACATTCAACCATGTCACTAAAAATACTAAGCATGCATCGTTGGAATGTAGCTGGTGCATTACATAATCCAAAAGGCATCCTTCGATATGCAAAAGTACCAAAAGGACATGTAAAAGTTGTTTTCTCTTGATCTTCAAGTGCAATTGCAATTTGGTTATATCCAGAATATCCATCTAAAAAGCAATAAAATTCGTGTCCTGCAACTCTTTCTAAAATTTGATCCATGAAAGGTAATGGAAAATGATCTTTTCTAGTGACTGAGTTGAGTTTTCTATAGTCAATGCACATTCGCCAGTAACAGCCCTAGTTGGAATTAATTCATCATTCTCATTCTTGACTACAGTAACTCCAGATTTCTTAGGTACAACTTGAGTCGGACTTACCCATTTGCTATCAGAAATAGAATAAATGATTCCATTATCTAAGAGTTTAATGACTTCATTTCTTACTACTTCTTCATATTAGGATTTAGCCTTCGTTGCATTTCTCTAGATGGTTTAGCATTTTCCTCTAGATAGATGTTATGTGTGCAAATGAAAGGATTAATACCTTTAATATCAGCAATGGTCCATCCTAAAGCATTCTTATGCATTTTCAGAGTTTCACAATCAACACCTTTATATGCATCGAGTTTGGAAGAAATTATTACTGGAAAAGTTTCATTCTCACCAAGAAAGAGTATTTCAAATTAACTGGCAAAGGTTCAATTCAACCACGGGAGCTTTAATACTTGATGAATAGATTTTACTGTTGATGATGAAAGTTCTTCGAACCTTGGCTTCCAAAAATATTTTCTTGTACCTGCAAAAATTCAGAGATAGTATTAGTGTGTTCCTTTTTATAAATACTTTCACTTTCAAAACAAGTCTCCAAAGAATCTGAAGAGTTAGTAGTAGTAAAGTATTCATGAACAAGTTCTTCAATTGAATCCACTTCATGTACTTCGACATCTTCTGCAGGTTGCATACAAACATTAAACACATTTAGTTCCAAAGTCATATTTCCAAATGATAACTTCAAAATACCATTTACAATTGATCAAAGCATTTGAAGTTGCAAGAAAAGGACGACTAAAATGATAGGAATTTGTGTATGTGTTTGTGCAACAGGCTCTGTGTCCAAAATAATGAAATCAACTGGAAAGTAAAACTTATCAATTTGTACCAACACATCTTCTACTATTCCTTTGGAACTTTAATCGAACGGTCAGCTAATTGGAGTACAACAGAAGTTGTTTTAAGTTCTCCCAAACCTAACTGTTCATAACTGAGAAAGGTAGAAGATTTACACTAGCACCAAGATCAAGCAAAGCACGCTCTATTCTAGTGTTTCCTATGATACATGAAATGGTTGGACAACCTGGATCTTTGTACTTGGGTGGAGTGAATTGTTGAATGATTGAACTAACACTTTCAGTTAAAAATGCCTTCTTTTGTACATGATGTTTTCTTTTGATTGTACACAAATCTTTCAAAAATTGGCATAAGGTGGAACTTGCTTGATTGCATCCAATATGGAATATTAATCTTGACTTGTTAAAAAAATTTCAAAAAATTTCAGCATTTGAGTTCAATTTCTGAGTTGCTTGCAATTTTTGAGGAAAGGGTGCTGGAGGTAAATATTTTTCTTTTTCTTCATTTTCACGCTTACCTTCTTCAAACTTACCTTTATCGTCAAAACTATTTCCATTTTTCATTTCTGGAGGTGGATTAGAAACTTTCTCCTTGGGATGAATAGTCTTGTCAACAACTTTTCCATTCCGAAAGTTGTAACTGAATTAGCCTCCTTGACTGCATTTTCACCTGAAGAAGAAACATGACACTGAGTAAAGGATTAGGTTGAGGTTGAGCAGGAAATTTACCTTTTTCATGAGTACGCAAAGAAGTTGTCAGTGTTGAAAGTGTGCTTCTGATCTCATTGATAGCTTGTGAAGTCTGATTATTGATGTTTGTTTGTTCATGCATAAATGCTTGCAAAGTCTCCTCAATGGATTTTGTATGTGGAGGTGGATAAGAATGAAAGTTTTGTGGTTTTTGTGAATGCGGTGGTTGGGCACGGTTATCATCTCGCCAACTGAAATTGGGATGATTTCTCCATTGTGGATTGTAAGTTTCAGAATATGAGAATGGAAAGGCTTTTTGAATGTGTTCATAAATTTGCTTGTACTGGAAGGTTTGGACATTCATTGGTGGAAGTGCCCCAAAGTTCACAATTGCTACAAACTTCTTCCTCTTGCACAGATTTGATTTCCTTTACTTTCTTAAGTTCCATGGCTTCAAACTTTTCTTGTTAAACTAGCAAGTCTAGCATTTAGATCATCTTCTTGACTAAGGTAATATTTTCCTTTATTACTATTAGCAAGATTAGATCTAATAGAACTTCGGAAGAATTAACACTATGCCATGATTGAGAGTTTTCTGCCAAATGATCTAGGTATTCTAGGGCTTCATCAGGTCTCCTTATCAAGAAACTCACCATTAACATTGTTTCAACAAATTGTTTTGTTTCAGGAGTTAAACCTTCATAAAAGAAACTAATTAAGCGCCATTTTTCAAAACCATGATGTGGCATGAATTCAACAAATCTTTAAATCTTTCCCAACATTGAAAGAAAACTTCATTCGAATTTTGAGAAAAATCTGAATTTGTCTTTTCAAAGCATTAGTTTTATGAGTTGGAAAGAATTTTTTTAAGAATTCAGCTTGCATTTCTTGCCAAGTACCAATTGACCTAGGTTTTAAAGAATTAAGCCAATTTTTTGCTTTATCTTTTAAGAGAAAGGAAATAATTTGAGCTTAACAATCTCATTTGTGCAAGTTTGATCATCAAAAGTGGCACATACTTCATCAAATTCTTTTAAATGCAAGTAAGGACTTTCAGAGTCTAAACCATGGAAATTAGGAAGTAAAGGGATCATACCTGACTTGAATCGAAAATTATTTGCATTTAGAGGAAAAATGAAACAAGAGGAGAAGAATTTCGAGGAGGTTGCAAGTAATAACGCATGATACGCACCTGTTGATTCTCATTTTCATCCTGGACACTTTCATTTTCAGCCATGGTGGAAGTGTGTGGAGATGATTCAAACAAATTTTCAAACAAAGTTTCGGAATTATTTCTTACTAAACGTCGAGAATTATGACTACGATACCATATAACCATATATCCATAAAGAAAATAAACAAACTATATTTACAAAGGAAAAATATTAACAAACCTGAATACTTACCTTGCCTTCCCGCAACGGCGCCAAAAACTTGCTACAACTTAAGGTTGCAAACCCAAGTGCAGGTTGTAGTAACTAGATTTTTTTTAGGTAGATAAAATCACCTGCATTTAAGTAAGACCACGCCAAATTGGAAGAAAGTAAAATAATAAATAAATATGTTATATTTATACGGAATTTGAATTGAAAACCTCATGCTTGTAAATCTTAAGAACTCATATTTACTTAATTAAACTAAGGCTCATTAACAAATTATCTAGAGATTATTGGATGTTAGTATATGTAAGGTTGAGAACTGCCACTGTACTAATAGTAATACTGCAACTTAAATTTTTCGCATTCAGAGTAGCCCAAACAACATGTTTGGGCCGCGGCTTGCAAGCCACACATCTCCCACAAGGACAATTTTGCCTCATGCAAATAATTAATGTCCACAATAATTTTTGCAATTGAGAATTGTTCAAATAATGCCATACAAACTTAGACAATCCAATCCAAAACCTAGTTATTGATATGAGAGAGTCAAGGTCACCCATATTAGTACCCATAATACCAATGTGCGATCAAAGTCTATACCTACAATTAAGAACATAATAACCCACCACATGCAGCCCCATGTCCCTAGTTTGATTTGCACTAGCCTAACCTACATAACCAGATGAATAAGCCAATGCTAGCACACCTGAACAACCCCTCGCCAATTGTAATCGTACACCTAGGGCTACATAAGCTAGGAAAGTATGGGTGTGATGGTTCGGAGTGTGATGAATTGTTATGCCAAATTATGAGATTTAGATCCACATCGGTATAATGGAATACTAATATAGTTATACTGTACCCTCAACTCTCTCATTACAACAGCTAATTTTAATGTAGTTGAAATTTGTAGTATCACATAATTATTAAGTAAGATGGTGTTTTGGAAAGAAAATTATCTTTTGAAGATTAAGATATCTAAGGGCTTACAAAAAAGAAAAACATTTCAATTTAGGAAAAAAGGAGTAGATTAAAAGCCTACATACTTGGGACCTGAAGTCAATCTTTTCTATACAAATCTAACATTTGTACTTAACCAAAGTAATTGTAAAAACGGTAATAATTTTTCCGATAATTTTCTTTCATATGAAAGAATCCCTAATTCCTCCTTTTATTAGCTTTGACAAGGCACATAAATCCTTAACATGTCATTTTTATGGTATTCTATAAATTATTAAATTTCGTTTTTCGAAATGTAAAAAATAGCATCATATATTCGATTACTAGTTGGAACTCCAACTTAATACTTTAGCACATGATACTGTTTAGAATTTGATTTTCCCAGCAAAAGTACTCTAATAATGTGCAATACCCCTACCACCAATATAGATATTAAGCAACGAAAGTACAAGATGTGGAGCATCAGCAACGGTGAACGCCCAAAAAACAAGAATTTCTAGCCGTGACATGGCCTGAACTATCAAGCGTTGTTAGGCCTGCCAGCCCTTCGTTGACGAAAGAGAAGAGACCCACTACAGCACCATTGCGTACAAGACTATATAAAGATCCAACAGAGTAGCACTATTCGGGGGAAAGTGCATTGCAGGCCGTAAGGAACAACCAATTGAGACCAAAAAAACGTTGAGGATGAAACAAGTTAGTTATAGGCCCATATGTATCTTACCATTATTATCATTATTCTTTGGAGGATGAACTATCTTGTATTCATACCTTATATTTTTACTTTTATAGAGAAATGTTGACAATTAACTATTACTAGTTTGACTTCTTACTTTTTAATATAATTTTTGTATTTGTTAATCTTTCTATATGGTCCCTTGCTGCACATGTAGCTGCAAAGGACGTGTTTAATCAATTCTTATCACACAATACACATTAGATGATTGAATAATATGGTTAAAATTGTGTTCTAAAATATCCATTATAAATTTGTTTCTCATTTCCTTTTAGTTTTTTGTTCCTTTTCTTTTCTCTTCACATTTCTTTACTTTTCTTTTTTCTTTTCTTTCTGTCTCCTCTTGTGTTCCACAGTTTTTTCTTCACATCATTTTCCATCTTTTCTCTTTAAATTTCTTCTTTTTCTTCTATATTTTTCTCCTTTCTTTATTTGTGATTCTTCCCTCCACCATGCTTGCCCCCCCCCAACCACTGCTACAACTTAAGGTTGCAAACCCAAGTGCAGGTTGTAGTAAGTAATAAATTTCTCGTGAGTCTGAGGTCGATCCACAGGAAGTTGTTGAAGAATTCAAGTTTATATTTATAAAAAGATGGAGTTTATGTGAATCAAAAATATATGAACAATTAATGTATGATGTAGCTAAAGAAAAACCGAAGTAATAAAAGTACTGAGGATTAGGGATCCACTCTGAGTTTTGGATAGATAAATGGTTATTTATTCTTTTTACCTCTATTAATTGCCACAATTGGAATCCATACATAATGAAGGTTCCAATGGGAAGATATTATCAAGTAGCTCATGCAATAAGGTAATCATGATATTGTCTTACTATTGCAAATTATCTCTTAACGCCAACATTTATTTATGGGATCAAGCATTTATATACTCTTTCGTCAACAACAAATCAAGGTTTCACATTAGCAGTCGGTGGGGTAAAACCGTACAATAAGCTAAATGAACCCAAGTATTTGTTGTGCCATTGGAGATACATAAATCAAGAATCACCACAAAAATAAGTAGGGTTTAGATCAAAAATAATAATAATAATACAACATACTTAAACAATTTCTACCCTTATAACCATTTATCTTCCTCCATCAAGAGATTCACCCTTTTTCCTCAGCAAAATAAAATTTAGAAAGACATAATAAAAGTAACAAAGACTAAAAATATAAGAGAAACTAGAGAATGCATTTCTATTACTACTAGAAAACTTACAATACTAGAAAACATACAAACTAGATAACTTAGCCTAAAGAAACCCTCTACCCCCCTTCTCTTACAAGCTGAATACATGGCCTATTTATAGTACTTGGAGTAAGCTAGAGGCCAAACAAATAATGGAGGGGTTAATCAAGTGGTATGCTAGTTGCCAAGAGTTGGTAAGTTGTTACACAAATTTCTCAACCACTGAATTGAATTATATTTTTCGGTCAGATACAGCCAGAGTTTGAAGATACATAAAGAATAAAAATTGTAGATCTTTCAACGCTGATATATTTTCATATATCTTTTGTCAAATTTGGCGATCGGATGAAGGAGATATGGTCAAATTACCGAGTCATGTCCAAGAGCCGCCCTGTAACATCAGTAGCAACTTGCAGCCTATGATTTTACCATTTCAACACATTTTCACACCATCTTGTCTTCAGAAAACTTGTTTATTTACCTCTTGGGTATAACATATCCGAATTTCAGACCAAAATAAATTTGGGCTCAAGATATATAACCGAATTGGTAAAATAAGTCAATACTGGGCTGAACTCTGATCTGAATTTTGGTGATCCATTTTGTGTAATTACTTGGACGAATTTTCTGCTATCATCAAGACTGAATTGGGCTGAGCCTCCAACATAAAAGTTGTACCTCTATTTCTTGGCTTTCAAATGAAACAAGCTTCAGGTCCATAGAGCTTTTGATTATAAAGTTATGCTCAAATTACAAAAACTGTACAAGTCTGAAAACATGCTTCCATTTATTCCCTAATACAAAACATTAATAAAACAAGAATATTAACAAGAATAAAGCAAGAAAAGTATAAAGGATTTGATATAAAAATATGTCAAAATATGCACTTATCAGTATGCTTTAGGTATCGAGTATTATTGGAAGACTAAGTATACTTATACCAGATATTGCTTTACCGATGAGAGTACGCATAATTAAATTATTCTTAGGCATATTTCTATGAGCAGTGTGATAGTTTATCTATTGCCTTTGTATGTAGATATGCTCCTAAAGCATATAAGTAGTATGGGATTACGTAGAACTTGATTTTTGTGGCCGGTGAGAATATGTTGTGACTAATGAGATATATGAGCACTATTGGGTTCGCGCGATCTCGGGTGCCCCGTCGCCTGCATGTCCGGTGCCGATAGCCTACCCGACGTTACACATTGGGTGGTGGGGCACCCGCACGCCGGGTGCCAGCAGGCGACCAACGTCACACGTCGGGTGGTTGGGTGCTGGCATGTCAGGTGCCAGCGAGCAACCCGGCATCACACGTCGGGTGGCCGGCAGCCCACCCGATGTCACACGTCGGGTGGCTGGGCGGGTGACCCGGCGCCTAATATCGGGTGGCAAGTAGCCCACCCGACATCACATGTCGGGTAGCTGGGTGCCCGTTGAGTGCCAGCGGGCGACCCGACGTCACACGTAGGGTGGGAGGCACTCCAATTTTTTTTATTTTTTTTAATATCCAAGAATTCAAGATTTTCACAAAATCTTGATTTCATAGTTTCTTGATCTCGTCAAGAAATTTTGAAAAACTTGATAAAAACTAATTTTGTTGATCAATAAATCAACTTATTTTGATTTTTTTTTATTTCTTGCCACATTTCAAGAAATTCAAGATTTTCACAAAATCTTGAAATTTTTGGATCAAGAAATTCAAAAATTCATAAATCTTGAAATTCTTGAAAATCAGGAAATCCAATTTCTTAACTCATCTCAGTTCTTAAAACGTTTTAACATTTAAAACGATTAATAATATTAATTCCAAACAAAAAAATTAATTAATTCTAAACCAATCACACATATAAATATTTAATCTATCACATATATTAAATAAATATAATCGAAAAGTATCAGAAACGCACGACCCTTGGCTCTGATACCACTGTTGGGTTCGCGCGATCCCGGAAGACGTATACGCAGTGGAATTTAAAATTTTTCAAAAATATAAATATACATTACATCACATGTAATTAAAACGAATCCCGAAACCCTTTCGCGATTACTCAGTTGTGCGTTTTTTGATAGTTAAAGTAAGAAAGTTTCAGAAACTCT
This sequence comes from Paulownia fortunei, assembly GCA_019321725.1. NCBI lineage: Eukaryota > Viridiplantae > Streptophyta > Magnoliopsida > Lamiales > Paulowniaceae > Paulownia > Paulownia fortunei. The sequence continues at coordinate 26,807 of JAGSPU010000288.1, read as the reverse complement.
TACATTGATTTGCACTCCAACTGATGTAAGGATTGAAACGATTCAAATCGTTATCCCTGAATGAAAGTATCTCCATGTTCTTCAATTTAAAACCCCTTTGATTGAAATATGATTCGCTTCTAGGATTCCAAATGTTATACCTCTAATGGTATCCACACCTTGGATGCCCAATCGCAATCGAATCCTATGCTAGTAGTTTTCGATTTGATAATTCTATCCTACAACGATTTTATTTGGAACAAGAACACACTAACAATTAGTATTTTAGGTGTTTAATTTAATTCTCAATTCAACAATTAAATTAAGAATTAAACTAGATAAAAGGTTGGTGAACTTTTGGAGATTGAAAGGAAAGAAGGGACGAATTTTTGGGGATCAAAGAAAACTATTTTTCTTCTCTAAAATCTGTAATTAAAATCCCCATAAAAATATTCAAGAAGATTGTCAATCAAGACTATCACAAGTTCTTTTTATATAGGACTCTTCTTTCTTTCTTATCTCCAACTCTTTTGGTAAGTTTCCTTATCCCATAAAGACTTTCCTTTTTCCTTATTACCTCATAGAAATTAAATTCTCAATTCAACTTCCTCAAGGAATTGGATTCCCAATCCAATTTTCTAATGGGCTTCCTACAAGCCCACACCTAATGGGCCTTGGTCTAAGTAATCAATTAGGCTCTACTTTAATTGATCCAATCAATTAAATTAATTCATTTAATTAATTAGGCCCATCTTACTTAATTGATCAAATCAATTAATTAAATATTCCAATTGAGCTTCCTAATCCAATTAGGTCCAATCAATTAATCTAATTAATTAATTAATTAATTCAACAATTGAATTAATTTAACCCCCATTAATTAATCACATTAATTAATTTAATCCAACACTTGTATTAATTTTTAGGCTAGAAATGAACTTGTCCAAGTTTTGTGTGTGACCCCTTAGGTTCACTTTAAACTAGCCGTGGGCTCACAACTCTTGTGACTTAGTTGAACAATTAATTGTTCTGATTAATTAATTCAATTAATTAATTCTCTTGAAATTAACTCATTAATTCCAAGAACCCACAAGACATGGGAAGCATCTAGCAATGCATCATAACTCCTAGTCTAAGGTGAATGTGCGAACCTATTTCAATTACGAATACCATGTAAGTACGGTCTTTCCATCATCTAATCTCTCGATTGAACTTAGGGCGTGGATATTGAGTCGAAACTCTATTAACTCAATAACTATATTTCCATTCCTAGTAGCTTGACTCGATGATGAATAATTAGAAAACCCCACGTCTAATTTTCATCCAACCTTGGCCAAGGATTTTAGAGTCAAGTACAGTGGAACACATAGGAGATTCACCTATTCATCTAGATAGGTGACGGATCTTTTGTTGGCCACTCATTAATCTCCATACATGAAGATGTTACACCCAATATAAACTCCTTGTGATTGTCATGCAATCAAAAAATATATCAAAGTACAATATGTCATGCACAAGGCTACCATATTACCTCAAGTCCAAGGACTAATTCTTGCACTATCGTAACGAGAAAATTCTCATTCGACAATAGAATATTTCTAATTGGGAATTTTCAGGTGGGGTTGTTCAGTGTACTTGTTCCCAATAAGCACCTGCATATATGCACTAGTATCTCCACACCAATATCTATGGAACGAGGCATCCTCCTTTTGAGCCTGCATCGTATGTGCAAGTTTCAAGGGATCAATGATGTCCCATCTCATTAATCCTTAACTTGGAACGTTTTAAGATCACAGTCTTAGAGGCATATTCCACGATCACCATCATATGCACAACCATGCCCCATAGCATGTGTGATCTAAGGACTTTATCTAATTTTTATGATGAATTTAAGATAAAAATTGCCATTTAAATGATATTAATATAAATAAGAATGATTCACAAGAGTATAAGAAGGGCCAGAACAATTGGCACGCCGGGCACTACTCTAACACTCATTATATGGTTGGTACTACATTTGCAAGTTGTCACCAAACTTTGATTAGCCCTCTCACACGGGCAATATCTCTGGCGCTATGAGAACAAGCAGGATAGACTTAAAAGATCGAGTCACATAACAGAGGTTTGCGGATGATAGCTTTCACGCTTGGAGTAGCAAGGAAGGTAAATATACATAACTAAGAGTTGCCTTAGGTTGGAGGCTAAGATAAGATCAGAGTTGATCAATTATGAAATATGTTCGAACTTCGTAATAAGCCTATTTGTAGCTGAACATATGGACTGCTATAAGATATTTTAGAAAGTAACTTCTAGTGGTGCATAGGTTAGGCTTTTAGAGAGTGACTGGACTTCGGTTCATATGATATTTAGAGTGTGACATGCCCAAATTGAGTGGGAGCTCCATCATAGCATGTATTAATACTACTTGTGTTGTGAGATGACCTCATATGGAAAAGTGACTGAATGGGTCCTTGTTTCATCACTGTGTGAGCCCATAATATTTCTTGTACCCTTTGGGACTATGGATTTTTTCATGAGGTGTAAGCTTGATGACACTACTTTAGCATGTATCCTATTGCCATGCATGATTTGGTGTGTCCGAGCATGTCTAGGAAAGCTGTCAAAACCAAGGTGATTGGCATGAGAGACTAAGGAAGAACTAAGTTGGTAACGCACTTATGTTCTATAGTTCACAGCCCAGGCGACTATATCGGAATGTGTTTGACTAGTCATGAACATAAATACATATTTGAGTGAGTCAAGCATGGTCTACTTATTTTCATTGAGGGATCTAGAGATACTTTATTGAGTGCGACCACTTGGTTTGGGGTGCCCAACAAGCTATCGAATTGTAGGGTTATATGAGCTTAGTGATGACTTAATATAACTCTCCTCACTTATGCTTTCTCACTTGATCACACACCTCATTTCTTATATGAAGGGAATGATGTGAGAATGATTAATTGTATGATGATGAGATTTGAGAAAATCGAGTTAAATATCTATGAGCGGGAGATGTTGTAAATCTACTTTATGATCCTTGACCCAATTGGCATCCATATTTGAGTTGGATGTTATCTCAGCAATTTTTTTTTTAGGGGGGGGTTAAATTTTCTAGTTGGATTGGGATTGTTCCTTAAATAGGAATATATATCTCTTATCCCAATCCAACAGAACGTGTGAGTGAATATAGTTCTCCCAATACACTCTCTCCATATTATCTCTCTCCTAAAATTTCTCTCTATGTCTTTCTTGGAGTATCATCATAGACTCCAAGGATTTGAAGTGTGTAATTGAGTGAACAACTCCAGTAGTTATTCACCACTAATGAAAAAGATATGTTCGTAGTTATTCGAGTATCGAGCTTTCAAGACATGTTCGTAGTTCAATTCAAATGGGACATTCACTATCACTAAGAATTACATATTTGGTATCTATTATATTCCTTTAGATACCCTACAAATTTACATAAGTTAAATTTTCGTATCCAACCTATCTCCCACTAACTGCTTTAAAGAAGCAGTACACTCTATACCCGTAGTTATTAATACGAGCATCATATCTCATATGATTGGTTGGGCATTGACTTATATGACAATCTTATTTAATAAGAATGTCATTGATTCTAAGTTGTATCCCCTAAATGAAGAAGGAATTTAGTGAAACTCATTAGAGATTCACTTTAAGAGAATCCAATTCTCCTTAGATAATAAAAAAAAATTGAGCACAAGTACTTGCATCATCGATTGGATTGAAAAATCTTTATACTTCTCTCAATTTATTTCTTCATCTCATGCCTAAGGTCTTTGAACATTTCCAAGAATTTAGACTTGTATCTCTAAAGATACACATACCCATACCTTGATAGAATGTCGATAAAGGTAATGAAGTAGTGGTAGTTTTTTTGAGCATTAACACTTAATGACCCAAATACATCCGTATTGATCAACTCCAATGGATTTGTGGAATACTTTATTTGTCCAACAAATGGTGATTTAGTCATCTTTTCCTTAAGGAAAGATTCACAGGTTGGCATGTTAAGCTCATCCTTAAGGTCAAGCATTCATGTTATCTTGTGAACTCTCTTGTTAGAGATATGACATTATTTCACATTCCACGAGTGTGTGGGTCTATGATTATAAAATTAAAATCTATTTTGTTGAAATGTGTAACTTGGAATTTTATGGGAGTATATGTTAATTGCAAATGCACGAACATCAAGAACTATAGAAAATTTCCATCCTTTAATTTTTCAGTTAAACTTTCTTTGTTCAACAAAGGTTTTCTCTTAATTCTGCATTGATCATAAAGGTAAATAATTACTACCATTCCTAATTCCATTTGGAGCTAAGTGTACCATTCTTTTAGCTAATAAAGTAACCTAAGCTTCAACTCAAAGCTTAAAGATTGTCCTTCCACTTAGTCTTTATCCTTTCCTCTTAGTCTCATTTTCATTGTCATCCTCAACAACCTTTTGTAGAGATGAGATCATATCTAGTATCCAATACCCGAGAAAATCTGTCAACGCTAGTGATTGACTTTAACAAAATATAAATTCATATTAGAACCCTTTCTAACTCAAAGATTGGATAGATCCATTTATAATTCAAGGCTTGAATTAGAACCCCTTCTAATTCATTTATGGAAGTTCATACTTGCATTTCCTCTTTCTATGCCCCTTCATACCCCAATGGTTGCATAAACCTATGTTATCCGAATTATTCCTTTAGGCAAGCTCAACTTTGTATTTTGTTTCTATTAAAAACTCTTTCTTACTCCTCCTTTAGTCTCAGAGAAGATAGAACCAACAACCAAAATTGGGCTTAGACAGCTAGAATCTCCTATAAATCTTTACAGGAGGTCATTCTTCAACAATTATAGGAGGTCCTCTATAACTATTTGTAGACTATGCAGTAGGAGGTGCTTCCACAACTTTTGCGGGAGTTGTTTCCACAACTACTGTAGAAACTCTGTTTTGCACATTTCATAAACCTCTTAAGTTTGAGAACTATTATCAAATTTCAAGAGCAATCTGGATAGATTGGAGTTTAGTAATGTTTATTGTTGTCCAGAATAATGCAAGTGGATCTAAAAGTGACAACTATTATGCTAAGCGAGGAATAAAACTAAGCACCTACTCGACAATATATTCATTTAAAATATATTTTTTAATTATAAACGTCTTCCACTATTTTATTCAAACCCCATCATCCTCAAGATGGCGATTCGAGAAAACTTAATTTCCTAGTGTGCTTAAAGTTCAATTAATATTTTACTTGCATAAGAATATGAGATGTTAAGGTTCAATTAATATTTTACTTGGATAAGAATATAAAACCATATAAAATATCAAAAGGTAAACAACAAACTTGATAAGCATATTTTGTAACCCCAAATCATTTTTCCTCGCTACTTCCCATATTAAGCTTGGATTTTTTGAATTGAATTTTTTTACATTATTTGAGTCAGTTTTTTATTGGGTGCATAATACGTTCACCGTATTAGAAACAAAATTTTGCGATACCAAATATAGTATAATTTAATTTATTTTGTATTCACAAAAAGATAGTCCAACTTTGAATATGCCAGCTACCCGGCTTTAGCTTTAAAAAATAATGCACAATAGGTTAGGAAAACATATCTGCATCTTTTTTTCAATTGTCACGATCACTTTATGCTTTGGCGCATTCTCTTTATTGACTTAACCTACTAACGTTTGAAATAAAGATAGCCCACTTGATTTCAAACACCATAGTATAAAAGTAGTTTTCTCGAAGTCTTTTCAATTCTATTGACTTGCTTATTAAACTACCGGTTTAATAAAAGGTTATATGACATTAATTGATTTTTTTTTCCAAATTATATTCAATTAATTATATGTTAATTACAATAACCTTAGCTTATGATTGATCATTGTTTTTGAAGTATATAAATTAATTATTTGATAAATAGATCATCCACATCTCTTTAAGAATCATGTCAAGTTACATTGAAAATTGCTAGATGTTATCAATTTCCCAATAATCTCCTCCAGGACACCACAGCAAATAAAGACCATAAAAAAGCCATTTCGACTTTGCTTGAAACCTGTCGAATTCCACCTCCGCCAAGCGAAGCCGCTGAGCTTCAGTGCCCCTACTTTTTTCGACATCCTGTGACTGCACTTTCATCCGATTCGTCGCCTTCTCTTCTACGACTACCCTTGTTCTAAGGCCTATTTCTTGAAGACCCTCGTTCCAAAACTCAAAGAATCGCTCTCCCTCACTCTCAAACACTACCTTCTACTAGCAGGCAATTTGCTCTACCCTTTAAGCATTGAGGAAAAGCCCGTTTTCCGTTACGTGTCCGGGGACTCACTTTCTCTGACAATTGCCTGAGTCCAGCTATGATTTTGAAGATCTTGTTGGAAATCATGCGCGAGATGCTGATCAGTTCTATGATTTTGTGCCTGAAATGCCACCAGCAAAAGATGAACCCGAATACAAAACAGTCCCTGTCATAGCCCTGCAAGTAACGCTGTTTCCAAGTCGTGGTATATGTATTGGTTTTGCCAATCATCATAATCTTGGCGATGCGAGCTCAATTGTAGGCTTTATCCGGGCATGGGCTTCAAACAACAAACTTGGTGGAGATGAGGAGTTTCTAACCAAACAAGGTGAATCTTTGCCAATTTTTGATAGATCTGTCATTAAAGATCCGCTTGGAATTGATACTATCTTTTGGAAAGTAATAAAAGAAGTTCCTTTGAAGTCATCGTCTTTTCCATTACCCACCAACAGGGTCCGAGCCACATACATCCTCCACCAGGCTGATATAAAAAAGCTGAAGGATTTGGTTTTAGCCAAGAAAGCAGGTGTAGTCCAAGTGTCGTCTTTTGTCGTAACTGCGTCTTATGCTTGGAGTTGCTTGGTGAAATCCGGGGAAGAAGTTGATGATGATGTACTCGAATTCTTCATGGTCGTGGTAGAAGTCCGGGCACCGATAAATCCACCTGTGCCTGCCAATTACTTTGGCAACTGCTTGGGCTACGGGATGGCAAAAAATCAGGCATCAGGAGCTGGTGGGGGAAGAAGGGCTTGTGATTGGTGCGGAGGCTATTGCTGAGGATATAAAAAATAGGGTGAACAACAAGGATGAAGTGTTGAAGCGTTCTGAGAATTGGCTGTCAGATAGGAAGAAATTCCAAGGGAATAAGGGCACTTGGGGTGTCTGGTTCCCCGAAATTCGACTTTTTTAATGCAGATTTTGGGTGGGGTAGGGCAAGAAAGCTAGAAATTGTGTCCATTGACAAAGAGAAGTATTCTATGTCCTTGTGTAAGTCTAGGGATTCAGAGGGAGGATTGGAGGTTGGGTTGTCTCTTCCAAAGGAAAGAATGGTAGCTTTTGCAGCTATATTTGCTGATGGCTAAGATTTTCATGAATACAATTTTTGTAGCCTCACAAATACTATATGTTAGAATTATGGAGTTTGATATGACTGGAAAGAGTCTCCAAATTATAAAAGAGTGTTTTTTAAGTGGGGGGTTATCCCACATTGGAAAAGTTAAACAAATTTATTTTGCATATATAGAATTTTACTTTAGAGAAAGTAAAATTGTAAAATTGTAGTTCTCATGGTGCATGCTAGTGGACCTTAGACTAACTTTAGCTAGTCTCAAGGAGCTATGAGGGTGGCGCTACCCAAGCTCACACTTGCACGTTGCATTGGGCGCTTTAGAGGTGTAGTTTGTAGGTACCGTCAGGTCGCATTGGGCGCTTTAGAGGCATAGTTTGACAAAGTACGTGACTTAGCGAATAAGTCCAGTTGGGGCCCACATAGAGTGAAACCATGTGATTGGATGCCGAGTGGACGTGACAGTATATGTGGGTGCTGTGATGATGCGTAATTGAAGAGCTACAATTGGTCTGAATCACTGAGGGGGCACGGGTGATTGAAGATGATAGGCCTGATTGAAAGACTCGAGTCACTTAGAGTCATTATGGATAACAAGCTCTATTTGGATCTCATCCTACAGTCTTTGCCTCCATACATGCATAAAATAGAAACTAGCCTTGTTGAGATGGTTAATATGATGAAGACGGCTGAGTCCACTATAAAGAAGGACAAGCTGATCATGCTTGTTAGATTATAATCCAACTCAAAGGCTACGACGCCCAAGAAAAAAAAAGAAAAAAAGGAAAGTGTTCTTCAAAATCCAAAAGCATAAAGCTAATAGGTGGTGTCTCCAAGAGTTTCAATAAGATCGATGACAAATGCCACTACTGCGGCAAACCTAGGCATTAGAAGAGAAACTGTAAGGAGTACCCTGCGAGCTTGAAAATTTCAGGTAGTTATTTTGTTGAAGTCAACTTATTAGTTAACGATGCTTCTTGGGTATTGGATACCGACTATGGGTCTTATCTTTGCAATGATTTTTAGGTAATGGCAAGAAGCAGGAAGCTAAGTAGAGGAGAGACAGTCTTGTGACTGGGGAATGGAGCAAAGGTTGTTGCATTAGCCATAGGAGGTGTCAACTTTTCTTTAGGGAACGGAGTAGTTTTAGTTTTAAACAATTGTCTTTATATTTCAGAGATAGTTAAGAACATTATCTCCATTCCTGTTTTGGATGGAAAATATTTTACTTTTTCAATGAAACATAGAAGTCATTTTATTTTTAAAGATTCAATTCTGATTACCTCTGGCATATTGATAAATGGTTTATATTCTATTAATCCCCACAATTCATTTTTCCATGTTCAACAAAATAAAAGAAAAATAAATGATCATAGTTCTCAACTCTTATGGCATGCTAGATTAGGTCATATCTCTGAGAAAAGAATTCATAAGTTGGCCCAATTGCTCAATCTTTTGAAGAGCAAGGAATGTCAACATATGAGTCATGTCTCAAAGGGAAAATGACCAAATCACCATTTGTTGAACAAGTGGAGCGAGCTAAATATCTATTGGATTTGATCTATTCAGATGTATATGGGCCACTAAGTGTTAGTGCTCGTGGAAAATATCATTACTTTATAACTTTTACCGATGATTATTCTTTGTATGGCTATGTCAACCTTATGAGGTACAAATCTAAAGATTTTGAAAAGTTCAAAGAATTCAGATATGAGGTGGAGAAACAAACTAGGCTAAGTATCAAAGCTCTTCGATCAGATCGGGGTGATGAATACTTAGGCATAGAGTTTCTTGATTATCTAAAAGAGTAAATGATTCTCTCTCAGTGGACCCCTCTTGCAACTCCCCAACTCAACAGAGTTGTGGAGCATAAGAATCGAACCTTTTTGGACATGATTCGATCGATGATGAGTTTTACTAGACTTTCTCTTTCATTATAGGGCTATACTCAAGAAACGGCGGCATATCTATTAAATAGAGTGTCATCAAAGTCTATACCTAAAACACCGTATGAGATGTGGTTTGGGAAACCACCCTTTTATAAATACCTTAAGGTATAAGGGTGTGCTGCTTACGTAAAGCAACAAGTGGGAGATAAATTGGATATGAGATCCAATTTATATAGATTCGTGGGGTATCCAAAGGAATTCATTGGATACTATTTCTACGACCCCTCAGAACAAAAGGTATTTATTTCAAGAAATGCTATCTTTTTAGAAAAAGAGTTTCTATTAGATAGAAGTGGTGAAGTCGTAGAACTTGAAGAAATTCAAGAACTACCAAGCCTCCCTACAGACGCAATAGCAAGCCAACCAGTTAAGGCTGGGCCTTCAAACACACATTCTCCTAGGAGATCCCATAGGATCTTAAAGCCACCTAAGAGGTATATTTTTTTATTAGAGAACAAAAAGGAGAATCTCCTCTTGGACGATGATCTAAGGACTTATGGAGAGGCGATGTCGGACATCGACTTAGGAAGATAGCAAAAATCTATGCAATCTGAGATGGACTCCATGTACTCTAATATGGTATGGACCTTGGTTGACCCACCATAAGGAATAGTTCCTATTGGCTGCAAATGGTCTACAAGTGGAAGTTTGGAGTAAATGTAGACGTAACGACCTATAAAGCACGATTGGTTGCAAAAAGTTATACTAAGAAGCAAGGAATTAATTATGAGGAAACTTTTTTGCTAGTAGCGATGCTTAAATCCATTCAGATACTGCTAGCCATATCAGCGTATTATGACTATGAGATATGATAAATGGATGTGAAGACCGCTTTCCTTAATGGAAATATTAAGGAAAAAATCTATGTGAGGCAGCCATAAGGCTTCATATCCAAAGGGAGTGAGCAAAAGGTTTGCAAACTCCAGAGATCCATTTATGGACTTAAGTAGGCTTCCTGAATCTGGAATATTCGGTTTGACGAGGCAATCAAATCATTTAATTTCCATAAGAACCCGAATGAACCTTGTATCTATAATAAGGTTAGTGGGAGTGCAGTGACATTTATTGTGTTATATATTGATGACATCCTACTCATTGAGAATGATATAGGGATGATGTGGTCAACTAAGACTTGGTTGTCTAATTGGTTCTCCATGAAGGATTTAGGATAAGCATCATTTGTTCTTACAATAAATATTTATAGAGATAGGTCAACAAGGATAATTAGACTATCCTAATCCACGTATATAAACAAAATACTAAAGAGGTTTAGCATGGAGGAATCCTAGCAAGGATTCTTGCTAATGAATTAAGGCGTTTCTCTCTTAAGGGCAATGTCTCCTAAGACTCCTGAAGAGAGGGAAAGGATGACCCGCATATCTTATACATCTATCATATGAAGCATAATGTATGGTATGCTATGTACATGGCCTCATGTCGCATATACTATGAGTGTCATGAGTAGATATCAGTCTAATCCAGGTGAGGAACACATGAAGGTTATAAAAATAATCCTGAAGTACTTGAAAAGGACTGAGGATATCTTTCTAGTATATGGCTCTGGAGAAATGAAACTAGAAGGCTATACAGATTCTAGTTTTTAGTTCGATATAGATGACTCAAAGTCAATGTCTAGATACATATTCATCTTAAATGGTGGAGCATTCAGCCGAAAGAGTTCCAAGTAGGAGACGACTGTGGATTCTACCACCGAACCTGAATATATTACTGCATGTGATGCAACAAAAAAAGTTGTTTGGATGAGGAACTTCATCCAAGAGTTGGGTGTGGTTTTATGCGTTGTTAATCCTGTATTGATATACTGTGATAATAATGGTGGACCCATTGACCAAACCTCTAGTGTATAAGGTATTCGACGGATATCTTGAGAAGATGGGCAAAAAGTACATGAGCAATTGGCACTAAGGCAAGTGAGAGATTATTAGAGTAGTGTCCGATATGCTAATTAGATTGGGCATCTTTTATACTTTTGTATTTGTAAATAATAATCTTTTTCAAATCATATTAATAATAGGCAAATTTCATTATCATTAATTATTTCTTGTTATTAGATGAAGTCTATAGACCAAACTTAGCTAGGGGCATGGTCACACATTTGATGGTGATCATAAAATATGCCTATATGGCTTTGGTCTTAAATTAGTTCCGAGTCAAGGACTTTTTGAGATGGGACATTGAATAGCCTAATAGACTCACGCATACGTTGCACGCTCGCATGAAGAGGATGTCTCACTCTATGGACATTGGCGTAGTGATATGCGGGTGTTTGTTAGGGAACAAGTACACTAAACAGTCCTACTGGAATTTCTTAATTCAAAACTTGTTTGTCAAAATATGAAATTCCTTGTTACAATAGTACATAATTAGTTTTCTAACTTGAAATACCATGGTAGCCTTATGCATTTCGTGTTTTATTTTGATGTATCTTCTGATTGTCTGATAAAAAGGAATACATTGGATGTTGCATTGATATATATATGGAGGTTAATGAGTGTTCAACAAACGATCCGTCACTTGTCTGGTAGAACAAGTGAATCTTTTATGTTCTCATAGGTCATGACTCAGAAGTCCTTGGCTAAGTTAGGATAAATGTTAGATGAGGGTTTTCTAACAATTCGTCATGAGTCATTAAAACTTGAAATGAAATCATAGTTATTGAACATTTAGGATTTCGACTATTGATCCATACCCTAGATTCAATCAGGAGACTAGTTGATGAAAAGACCTTATTTGTATGACACTCATAATTGAAATAAGTTCACTCGCTATTTTACCTATGTTTAGGTAATCATGATACACTTGTTAGGTTGAAATTAATTCCTTAATTTCAAGAACCACAAGTCATGGAAAACATAAGTTGTAAATATTAATTAGATTAATTAATTGGAATGATTATTATTATTCATAAGTTGTAAATATTACAAACCCACCACTAGCTTAGTTGTGAACCTAACGGGTCACATATAATTTGAGATGGAACATTTCTAATTTAGAAATTGATCTAAAGGGTTGGATCCAATTAATTAATAAAAATTAATTAATTTGGGCTTAACTTAATTCAAGGAGTTGAATTAATTATTTAATTAAATAGTTGAATTATTTAATTGGACCTAATAAGATTAAGGAACCCAATTGGAGTAAAATAATTATTTACTTGGATCGAATTAATTGTGTAGTCTATAAATTAATTTAATTGTTAAATTAATTTACTTAATTAAATACTTGAATTGTTTAATTGGGTCTAACTTAATTAGATGGGGTAGATGGAATTAATTAATTTGGATAAGATAATTAATTGGATTAATTTTAGGATTTAATTTTAAATTCAAGCCAAGTTAGGAAAGGCCCATGAAGATGATTGAAAAAATGATGGAAAGTAAAGAGTTTGAAATTTTTGGGTAATCTTGAATATCTTGGAAGATATGGAAGCGATAAATTGGACGAAGTTTGGACGAACCAAAAAATCTTCTAACCAATCAAAAAGAGACACAAAATACAAAGAGTAGGACTTTTGAAATTTTATGCCCCCTATATATACACCATGGCCGGAAATTTAAGAAGATATAATCATCCTCTAATTTTCAGCCAAAAAATTCTATCTTTAAGTGTTAATTCTTTTATCACAAGTTGGGAACAAGAATTAATATTTTTCTATACACACTCCATTAACTAGATTAGAAAAATGCTAGCGAAATTCTGATTCTGTGTTCTTGTTCAAAGTATAGACTACTTTAAAGAGAAGACGTCTGGATCTCTATGAACCAAAATCAAAAATGTTCTAGTCATGGATTACTTCATACTCTACAACAACCAGAGTTTGTAAAAAGGTTATATATCAAATTTTAGTTATTTTATTACATTCATTAAAAATTACGAGATTGTTAAAAATCACATTAGATCTGAGGTATTGTTATAACTGTTATGGTATGATGTTTTAAAACTTTTAATTTTCTGTTGCGTATACCCTAGGATCACATGAACCTAACAATCTTCTTGTGACAATTTTAAGACACCATTGTCCCTCATAATTCTCATTCCAAACATTTATTTTACAGCACCTAAATCCTTCATTGCAAATCTCCAGTTTGCATCCACATGCTATCAACAAATCATCAACATAAAGTAACAATATAATATAAGAGTTAATCAGGCTCTTCACATAGCAGCAGTGATCTACTTGACATCTCAGGAATCCATTGCTACTCATGAAACTACCAAACTTCTTGTACCACTATTGGAGGCCTGTTTGAGACCACAGGCTCTTTTGAAGTTTGCACACCATCTTCTTGTTATCTCGTATTTCGAGCCCTTATGGTTGCATCATATATCTCTCTTCCAAATCACCATGAAAGAATGCAGTCTTCACACCCAACTACCCTAAGAACAAGTCTTCATTTGCCACTAATATGAGTAATATTCTAATCTTGGATAACTTCACCACTAGAGAAAATATCTTGGTGTAGTCAATGCCTTCTCTTTGTTGGAACCCCTTCACAACTGGCTTTGCTTTGTAACTTTTGCTACCATCATATTCTTCTTTGATCTAATACACCCGTTTGTTATGTAAAGGTTTACTTCCTTTTGGTAACTCTGTCATTTGCCACATTTGATTGGAGATTAAGAAGTCTATCTCATCCTTTATAGCCAACTCCTACTCAATTGATTTGTTAGCCTGCACAGTTTCATCATAGCTTTTTGGTTCACCCCAAACAGTCAAAAAATATAATGTAAAGATAGAGACTATCTTTGTAGTTGTCTGATATGGTTTTGCTGGATTTCCTAACTGTAGCAACATGAATGGTCTGATTTTCTTCTAGAGTTATATTTTCTTAATCTTCAATCTCTTTCTCTACTTCAATTCTAGAAAGATCCTTCAATTGGATTACTTCAGGTGCCATATCTATGCTTCCAAAGTCATTATCCTCTCTGTTCTTATATAGGACACCTTTATTGAAGATCACATCCTTGCTCTTGATAATATTCCAAATTTAGTCATCCCAAAAATGATAAACTTGATTCCACCTTAGCCAATGAAAAAAACATTTCTTAGATTTAGCATCAAGTTTACTTTTAGTAGTAGATACAAGATGTACATAAGAAACACAACCAAACACTTTCAAATAAGAAAGGTCTATCTTTTTACTACTTGAAACTTCTTTCGGTAGCTTAAAGTTTAGTGGTGTAGAGGGCCCTCTACTGATCAAATAAGTCGTAGTGTTGATTACCTCTACCTAGAACATCATTGGCAATCTCACGTGCAAACTTATAATCCTAGCACACTCTTTCATAGTTCTATGCATCATCTCAGCTATACTTTTTTATTGCGGTTTCTTAGGGAAAGTTTTCAACTTCTTGATTCTATTCTCAATATAATATCACTTAATTATCATCTACTTATTCTCCCCTATTATCTTACTACAAGCACTTCACCTTCCAATTTGTCTCATTTTCAAGTACAGCTTTCCACCTCTTCAAAGCAGCAAAGACATCAGATTTGATCTTCCAAAAATAAACCCATACCTTCCTGCTTGAATCATTAATGAATGTCACATAGTAATTCAATCCTTTATGAGAAGTCACAATTGAAGGCCCCCAAACATCCATATGAACCAACTCTAATCTTTTAGTTTTTAGTTTTGTATCTACTTTTGAAAAACTAACCCTTTTCTGTTTCCTAAATATACAGCCTTCACACAGGTTGTGATCAACTATTTTCAAATCAAATAGTTTTCCCTTAGAGTGAATCACCTTCATTCCCTTCTTCCTCTTGTGCCGAAGCCTATAATGCCATAGCTTAGAGTTAACAGCAGAATTAACAACAGTTATGGTCACCTTGCAACTAGAATTAATGTAGAGGGTTCAAGTCTTACTTCCTTGTGCAACAACCATAGCTTTCGCTGTAACTTCCCAACCTCCAGAATTGAAAGTTATATTGTGTCCATCATCAAGTTGCCCAACCAAAATCAAATTTCACATTAAACATGGTACATGTCTCACCTTACGAATTTTCCACATAGACCCTTTACATATTTTCAGATTGGCATCATGAATACCAACAATATTCAAAGGTTCTCCATCAGCAAGATAAACCTTTCCATGATTTTTGGTAACATAGTTCTCCAAAACATCATGTTGAGTTGTAGAATGAAATGATGCTCTTGAATTTGTAACCCAAGAATCATAAAAGGTATCTATAGACAATAGTAAAGCATCACGTACCTCATAAATAACTACATTGGCAACATTGTTATTTTTTCCAACATTCTTCAATGGAGCTTTGCTATTCTATTTCATATGGCTAGTCTTCCCACAATTCCAACACTCCAAATAACTCTCTTTTCTAGACTTACTCCTTCCATTAGTTCCTAACTATTTGGTAATGAGGTTGGAGTATTAAGGCGCATATCTCATCATCAAATTTAATCTCCACTAAGACCAGTTGATTCACAATAGTATTAAATTCATTGAGATGCTCTACCACTGAACAACCTTCAAGCATCTTCAAATTAAATAATTTTTTCATGATATGTACCTTATTAGTGGCTAAGGGCTTCTCATACATATCTAATAGATCCTTCATCGACCCTATAATAGATCCTTCATTGACCCTACCGTGGTTCTATCCTTCATTACATTGTAGGCGGCCACATTCTTTGACAACATCAAATCAATCACCCCCAACACCTATCTATCAAGAAGATTCCAACCATCATCCTTTATTGCCTTTAGATTTTATGTCTTTCAAAGAAAAATAAAATTTCTTATGGTAAAGGTCGACCAACAACTCAATCTTGAGAGCTCGATCTCAAATACCTAGATTTATACACCAAACACCAGATCGTTAACCCATGGAAAAGTATGAGAATTTTAGCTTGTAAGGTCATATATTTTAAATTAGAGGGTTAATTTAGTCTTTTCACATTCTATATTTATTATGCCTCATCATTACTCCCCCACTATCTATGTAAAATAGGGTATAATTTTGAAATTCCCTCTTTGCGTGTGGAAGTTAAAAAAATTAACCTATCTACATCTTGTCCCTACGATCTGTCCATGTGGTGCTAATTTGGCCATGTATTGGGAGGCAATTCATCTAGGTTATAACTCCCCCTATATAATGTAGAAAGGGTTTTACCATCATTATTTCATTTTTTACTTGTTAGAGAGAAATCAAAGAGATTAAGAAGTAAACAGAAAATTATTTCACTTATTTTGAGATTATTCTGAGTTTTTGTGAATACCAGGTTAGCCATTTTAATTCATCTTCTTCTGCTTATATTAGTGACTATACGTGTTAGTTTATCAAGGTGGATTGATAGAAAGTGACGTTATTATTCATCAAAATCTTGGTTCAATTCATGGATTTGAATAGTCCCTTTGAAAGAACACATAACACATTTAGGTCCTCTTATTAATCCTCTATAAAGGCTCCATATGAATCCTCCCTTTCTAGCGTAGAGCATACAAAAATTTTAGGCTTAGGTCTTTTATCTGTTAATGCCACAGTCTTTTCGTCCTCTTGACCCTATTCCTAAAGGAGATAAAGCTAACCCTAATGATTTTTATGACACTGACTTTTTAGAAGTTAGGCGCAACAATTTATTAGTTGTATCTCCATGTTGGTGGTCGATTCTTCTTTGGATAGTCACGATATTGATGACCTTAAGTGTGAGTGCTTCATACCTGATGATTTTTTGAGGTCGTTATCTCTACTCCACAAAATAGAATGCATAATACACCACCAAGTGTATAACTTTCTATCATTCCATGCTTGAGCAATTCTTAGGTTTCCATTAGCTGGACGGTAGAGAATATTTTAAACTATCTTATTAACTATCCAACTCAACTTACCCTGAACTCATTCAGACATATGTTTTCTATATTATTGCACCTCTTTCAAGTCGAACCGATCTTCGAGAACTTTTGGGCTCTTTACTCGGTCATAGCCTCTATGTGCTTGGGGGAACAAGGACTCTTTACTTGACTGCCCAACCTAATTATAGGTTTCTAACTAATCTCCCTTCCTTCCTAGGTTCTTGGAAGAAAATTTCAATTTATTACATCCCATCCAGTAGTCCTCAGGTAATTCGAAGAGATTAGCATCATAGCAAACCTAGACTTTTGAACTTAGGTGAAGTAACTCAGGAATATGGATTTGTGGATACTTTTACTACATATTGGTACATGGTTGATGAACTCCTCAAGGAGAAAGTTTTGAAGTTGGCTGAACTGAGCTCGACAAATGTGCCCATAAAATAAAATATAAGTGTAATACCCAATCCTCACACTATTCACTTGGACAATGTGATTCATGTATTACATGCTACTTATATGCTAATTTGCATTAACATTTACATGGCATCTTATGTAGCATTTTTAATCGTTAGACCTCTAATGCATCACATGATATTAGTGGTTTGAGATCTTATAACCTAATTAAGAAATTCAGTATTTAGATAAGAGAAAGAATAGATTGGTTAATCTATTAGATATTCATAGGTTATATGTTATAATTTTAGAAGTAATTAAAGGTATTACTAATAAGCTAATATATTTCGATTCAATTAGATCAAGGTGTTTTAAAGGTATACATCCATAAATTAATCATACTTAGGATATTAGACATAATATAATTTGATTTAAGTATCATATTTCAAGGTCCATATGTACATATGATTTTAGAAATGAAAACTAGACAATCTATTTAAGAATCGAATCTCAATTGATTTAAAGATCGAATCAACGATTAAGAAATTAGAGTAGAATTTATTATCCGATCGTACGAAAATTAAAATAGATTGTAAATAAAGAAATAAATGCTAAGAAATACCATATTAGAGTTGTGTAAGTTGTGTATAATATCAGATTTAAACTACGATTTGACACCTCAAGCTTTCTTATAAAGCTTAAGCTAGCATCTCAAGCTAACACCTCAAATCCTTCACCCTTAAGCCATGACCAGACCCTCATTTCAGCCATTTTTAGCTTCCAAACACGCATATTAAGGTCTCCAAGTGCTCCAAATTGATTCCAAGTTGAAATAAAAGTAAGAAAAGCAAAGAGAAGTGATTACCATCAAGTTTAACCACAAAATTTGTATAGGTAACACTTATCTACGATTTTGCTTTTGGTTTTCAGATTATTCTGAATGGGTTTATTATTTATTAAGCTTTCAATATCTCTTATAAAAGTGTTATGAAGTTTTTAGTTAGACTTTGGCGTACAAAGAAAGGATTTTTTATGACAAACACTTAATAGGAAATACTTATGGCAGAAACTGTCACCTTACTATTTTCTTGTGTTTTAGGCTTCAAACATGTATGGTATGCTGAATAAAACCCATAATTATTATCATTTACATGTCCATAAATGAGTTAAGAGTATCAAAATGAATTTGGATTGGTTAGAAATTGAAATAGAGCATGATATTGGAGAAGAACTGAAACTGCCAAAGTAGCAAAATCTGTTTTGATGTGCTGTGAAGGAGACTGAATTAGGGGAGATAAATCCATGCGTTTTGGCAAGAATATGACCTGGTTGTCTCTTTGTATATGTTATCTATGTGTTCTAAAAATTTAGGTGTGATTGAATATACTTAAGGGTGCCACAACCATTAATGTCATGAAGTGCGCAAAACTATTACGGTAGGAAAAATCTGTTTCAGTATGCTGTGAAGGGAGCTGAACTTGGGAAGCTATATCCATGAGTTTTAGCCATTATATGACAAGGTTACATTATTTTTTATGTTATCTAGGTGTGATAAAAATTGGAGAGTGAATGAATGTGTCTAAGGGTGTCAAAATCATCATGCAAATTAATGTGGCAGCAAGAAAATGTAAAATTGTGAATCTGTCTCATTTGGTTCATTAACATGTTCCAACATAGATGTGGTGCATTTGATCCTAACATAGATGTGGTGCATTCAATTAAGTGAGGTTAGTATACATTTAAGATGTGGAACAAAGGTTCATAAAAGGTTGTATTCGGTTATACTTTCTAAGTGGTAAGGTTGTTTAGTTAAATTGAGAATTCAAGAATTTTATACTACATTAGGTATAATGAACTTGTTAATTGAGGATGGTGATTAATATCTTGTATTTTTACAGATTTTTTCATATCTAGGGTTGGGGAGTAATACTGAAGAAACCTAAAAGTAACACACAACCGATCAAATGTAAGTGAAAATCCATGTGCAACTATAATACATGAGCATAGTATTTCTTGCCTTATCTATATTAAATATGATCCTTGTGTTTTGATGAGTGTATTATGAGTATTATAAAGATCTTATAGTGCATACGTTGCTTAGATGATGGGTCATGGGATCTGTTGTGTCGTTGAACATGCCATTCATCAATATTTACACGTGCATGCATAACACATGCTCACAGTTGAGGTTTTGCATGCATGATATTATTTTCAGAAAGAAAATATTTTGGTTGGCCACTACTAGTGTACCGAGGCCTGTGTGGCTTATTGATATGATATTTTGGGGTGACTCGAGTATTACTTCTCGGAGGATCATAAGGGTGGACAGGGGGTGTGCCTCTGGTAGTCACAAGAGGATGGACCACTTGAATGTGTCATTATCGACACTATTAGTAGAAAGACTTCTAGAGGATCACAGGGGATGATCGGGGGTGGACCTCTGATGATCCCAGGAGATAGCCCCAGACTGTGTCGATCTATTTATGACCATGTGATTATTGATATTATTGAGAGCTCTATCCGGTACATAGTAGGTGGGTCAAGGGCCCAATGATGGAAAATGACTTTGAATGAACTATTTTTTATGCATCAGTTTGTATTTTTGTCAAGATATCATATAAATGCATTGCATATGTGTTAGATTATCCCTTCATCATACATGATTTTCACTTACTGAGCATTAGTTTACGTAGTTCACACATTGTAGGTAAGTATGGTAATACCTAAGGCTCTGAGGCTTATTAGGCTGTTGTTGGAGCTCCTAAAGGCTTCTGAAGATCATTGTACATGGATGACAATATGTTGGATTGTGATGTGGGTATATTCTAATTTTTACATTCATTATTATTATATAAATTATTGATTATATGTAAAAGGTTATAAGATGAAAAATGTCTTTACTTTTTTCTGAAAGTATAGACTATTATTTTGATTTTTGAGTCTGTCGTATTATAATTTTGAGATGTCATGTCCTATATAACTTTTGAAATTTTATAGTAAATAAATATGAAAATAGCATGACTGTGATGGGTGTTGTATTTTATATAAACGATAATTTTTTTTTATATAAAGGGTTATATGTGAAAAAACACATTACTGTTTTTAAAAGTGTTATAGTTGACAATATATATACATATATATATATATATGCATACACATGTGCTACCTTGTCAAAATTATTGTTATATCAATATTTCTATTTAGTGATGGGGGTATTACAATAAGTATCTAAGTTTCTTTCTTTATATTGCATTCTGAGAATAGATCGAGATTGTGATAATTGTTGATTTCGGATTTGTTGTAAAAATGGCAGCTCAAGGTACCTGGATCACAAACAAGATCAAGGAGAAAAAGGCAACCCTTCTCGATAAAACCCAATCTTCCTCAACTTTGGCCTTAGCACCTTCACTTGCTCCAAGCCACTCAGAGATCCCTACAGCCCCTCCAAGCCATGTTTTGACCCCAAGTTTCATGACACCTGGGCTGTCTCCATTTGCAAATGTGCCTCCATTAATTGACCTAAGTTAGCAGGTCGAGAGTAGATTATAAGTGGTCGATGCCAAAAAATATTAAGGTAAATTCTATTGATTCGATGAGGAAGGATCTCGATCCCACAATTACTCATCTCTCAAACAACTCCAAGAGAATTGAAGAGTTTTAGTAGATATGCCTTCGAAATTGAATTGAATAATTGTATATTATGATTATTTGTACTTCGTTTTTGCAGAGTCTGTAAAGCTTGGCACCAATCCTTTGTTATATATGTGTGTCTTTTAGCTGCATTGGAGTTTCAGAACAAAGAGGATAAATATTTGAGCAGTGGTCTGGGGATGAAAGGCATGAATTTTGTCAGTTTGGGTTCTCTTGAAATTAGGTCAGGTCTCAGGAAATATCAGAATGAGTGCTATTTTTTAGGCTTTTGTCAATCAGTTATTTGAATGGTCATGTATTTGGCACTGGCAAGAAGAAACTTTTTGAGTCGGCCAATTCAAAAAGTCTCTTGAATTTGTGACCTCTTCCATTTACAGGTACTCAATTTCTAGATTTATATGTGGTCGCAGAAACTTCGTTAAAATGAAAATTCTACATTAGCATAAAAGAAAACATTGATCCCATCAATTATATTAATTCAACACACCTTTTGCTCCATTAGAAATTGAAAATTAGCACTTCATCTTGTGATATTAAAATAAGCCAATGGGATCATTATGTTTTGAAAAGAGAGAAAATTTACATCCCTCAATCAATTTTGAGTCTCACACGCGAATTTTGCAACTATAATGTGATGTAGAACAAAAGTTATTCTAATTATAAAGTTGAACCTCAAGAACTTATCAAATGCTCAATTGATTTCATGGAAGCTGGACAAAAGATGAGCCACAATTTATACATGCTTCAGTAATTTTGGAATAGCCAACATAAAAATCCCACCCTTTCCACAATAAAGGTTATAGAATGAGTTACTGATTTTTCATTTTTTTTGTTTTCAAAAATTATTTCCGTTCTCAATTTATTCTGTCAAAATAAAATTAAATATATACTATGTTTTCCAATACACTTTTCTCCTAATACATTACATTTTCTGATATAATCTTCCAAAATACATTCTTCAATAGCATTCTTGAAAATATCCAAAATAAATCCAAACATTTCCTCAATGCTTGTTGTGATGCAATCTTTCTATTGTGATTAAGATCAGAAGTTAAGTATAAACTAATTGGAATTTTTTTAAAATTGACCAAAAAAAAAGAAAGAAATAAAGAAATGGCCCATTAGTTTGCCCAATGCGCCTATACCAAAAGGTGGACTGGCATTAAAGTATTTGGGATGTTTCGTCAATCGTGTGATTTGTTAAGTGATGGGCCAATTATAGTCAACAAATATAATGATTCACCAATAGCTTATGTAATGCTCAATTCTTTCCTACATAACCAACAATAAGCATCTTGTATGAATATACATCTAATCAATGTGTATTATTGGATTATAACATACAAATAGTATGATTGCAGGAATATGAATAATTGTTATTATATACTCCAGTTATGCTTTAACATGCATTAGTACATGAAATATGATATCAAACTTTTGTTCCATGATTTAACATATTTCTTAAGTGTCTTTTTGCAGTGAAAAGCTCGATATCTCGGTTAAGAAAGATTGATATGTTGAATGACCATGAAATGAATTATTCGTATTGCTCCATACTTGTTACATTCTAAAGTGATTATTTACCTAAATATTTTCTTTAAATATGTTACATTTGGCTAAAAACAAAAAGTATGCAAAATGGTTCAATTTGATTGGTTGTTTGACTAGGTTATAAGAAATTATTCTAAACCACATTGCACTTGATTATAACACCAAAGCATCAATTTTTGTCATCTCCCTAACCCATAAATGTGTATCTTTGCATGAGACACCAAGCACGAGTCAATCAATCATCACCCTCCACTTATCTTTCTTTGAAATATCAAACAAGTCATTTTTGGCCATGTTTTCTTGTAGAAACTCCTAAAAAACGACCAGCCTTCTTCTCCAAAGTTTCTTCCAAATTTTTACTCTCTCTTACTGACAAAAATGAAATTCAATCTATAAAAATCTATAGAACACAAACTAGAACAAATTTTCACCATTTTAAGTTTGAAAATCGTTGATTTTAAAGATTAATTCCAACTTAATCAAGGTATATTTTTTCTCAATGTTTCTTATGATGAATTTATAGTATCTTGGATGGTTACATGTTATAGTATATTTTTGTAAGAATAAAAATTCAAGTGGGATAAACTTGAAGCCAAAACCAAACTAGTTAAACTAGTTTCTAGCAAAATTGATAGTCTTGTAAAATATGCTTAATTTACTTATTTCTATTAATCTTGTAATGCTTATATTGTATTTGGAAGTTCCTATGAATGATTGAAAACAATAGCAATTAGTTTGCTTAATTGATGGTTAGAATTAATTTAAGTAAGAATTGAATTTACTAATATTATTTTGGATTGTGTTCAAGTTTTGGGGGTTGCCCTAAAATATATGTTTAAATTATTAGTTGTTTAATGGCTGTCATAATATTTAATGTCTTGAATTAGTAGTAAAATATGGAGTATGCATTGTTTTTTAGTTCATGTAATTGATATGGAATTATTTACAAAATATTGAAAAGTGTATGTGATTTTAATTAGAATAGATAATGTGATTTATTAAAAGAATATTGAAAGGTACATGATTTGATTATATTAGGCCTTTAACACATCCTATCTTCAAAAGAGATTAATATTTTCACTTAGCACAAAGTTGACTTGAGATAAGTTGAAACTTTCATTTGGTGCGTCACAAGAATCATATAATGTTGTTCATGTTTCAATGTGAATGTCATTATTTGTCAAGTGATGTAATGTTTGATGCATTCATGGTTCATGAAGCATGATAATACTAAGAGTATAATGAGGTTTTTAAAAAGAAAGTATGGTACTTGATTGATGATTGGGTAGACAAGGGATGCTGAGGGACCGGCAGACCTAACAAATGGTGGCAAATACTTGAGGTTGAAAACTGGTATAGAAAAGCCACAATGAATAAGACAAAATACGACTAATACTTGAGGTGTTAGAGTAATGCCCGACAAACCAATTGAGCTGGTTGTTCTTATACTCTTGTGAATCATTTTTATTTATATTAATATTATTTAATTGACAATCTTTATCTTAAATTCATCATAAGAATTAGATAAAGTCCTTAGATCACACATAGCTATAGGGCGTGGTTGTGCATATGATGATGATCATGGAATATATCTCTAAGCCTGTGATTTTAAAATATTCCAAGTCAAGGATCAATGAGATGCGATATCAATAATCCCATTGAAACTTTCACATACGATGCAGGCTCGAAAAGAGGATGCCTCGTTTTATAGGTATTGGTGTGGAGACACTAGTACATATATGCGGGTGCTTGCTGGAAACAAATATACTGAACAACCCCACCTAAAAATTTCCAATTGAAAATATTCTATTATCGAATGTAAATTTTTTCGTTACAATAGTGTAAGAATTAGTCCTTGGACTTGAGGCACCATGGTAACCTTGTGCATGACATGATGTACTTTAATGTATTTTTCGATTGCATGACAATCATAAAGGGTTTATATTGGGTGTAACATCTTCATATATGGAGATTAATGAGTGGCCAACAAAGAATTCGTCACCTATCTAGATGAATAGGTAAATCTCCTATGTGTTCCATTATATTTAACTCTAAAATCCTTGGCCAAGGTTGGATGGAAATTAGACGTGGATTTTCTAATTATTCATCATTGAGTCAAGCTACTAGGAGTGGAAATATAGTTATTAAGCTAATGGGGTTTTGACTCAACATCCATGCCCTAGGCTCAATCGAGAGATTAGATGACGAAAGGACCGTACTTACATGGTATTCATAATTGAAATAGGTTCACATATTTACCTTAGACTAGGAGTCATGATGCATTATTAGGTACTTCCCATGTCTTGTGGGTTCTTGGAATTAATAAGTTAATTCTAAAAGAATTAATTAATTGGATTAATTAATCAAAACAATTAATTGTTCAACTAAGTCACAAGAGTTGTGAGCTCACGGCTAGCTTAAAGTAAACCTAAGGGGTCACACACAAAACTTGGACAAGTCAATTTCTAGCCTAAAAATTAATCTAAGTCTTGGATTAAATTAATTAATGTGATTAATTACTAAGGGTTAAATTAATTCAAGTGTAGAATTAATTCAATTAATTAATTAGATTAATTGATTGGACATAATTGGATTAGGGAGCCCAATTGGAATATTTAATTAATTGATTGGATCAATTAATTAAGATGGACTTAATTAATTAAATAAAATAATTTAATTGATTGAATCAATTAAAGTAGGGTCTAATTGATTACTTAGACCTAGGCCCATTAGGTATTGGCTTATAGGAAGCTTATCAGGAATTCGAATTGGGAATCTAATTCCTAAAGAAAGTTGAATTGAGAAAGGTAATAAGGAAAAATGAAAGTTCTTATGGGATAAGGAAATTTACGAAAAGAATTGGAGATAAAAAAGGAATAATAGTTCTACATGGAAAGGACCTGTGGTAGCCTTTATTGACAATTTTTTTGGATGTTTTTTATGGGGATTTTATTGCAGATTTTTGTGAGAAAAAAATGTGGAAAACAACCCCTCTCTCCTAAAGAAAAATAGTTTTCTTCATCTCCAAAATTTCGTCCCTCCTTTCCTTTCAATCTCCAAAAGTTCACCAACCTTTTATCTAGTTTAATTCTTGATTCAATTGTTGAATTAAGAATTAAATTAAACACCTAAAACACTAATTGTTAGTGTATTCTTGTTTCAAACAAAATCGTTTTAGGATAAAATTATCGAATTGAAAACTACTAGCATAGAATTCGATTGCGAATGGGCATCCAAGGTGTAGATACTGTTAGAGGGATAACATTTCGGATCCTTTAAGTGAATCAAATTTCAATCAAATGGGTTTTGAATTGCAGAATATGGAGATACTTTCATGCAGGGATAACGATTTGAATCGTTTCAATCCCTACATCAGCCGGAGTGCAAATTAAGGTAAGGGTTTCTAAAATTGTCTTACTTTAACTATCAGAAAACGTACAACTGAATAATTTCGAAAGGATTCATTTTAATTACATGTGATGTAATATATATTTATATTTTTGAAATTTTTTAAATTTCATTGCATATACGTTTCTTGGGATCGCGCAAACCCAACATGAGGTTGGAAGACCAAGTATGAAAACTCCGTATTATTTTTCATACTGGCTAATCATTATGAACAGGTTCCGAAAACTACGGTCTATCGCTATTAGTTAGGTACCACACTTCAAGGGCCCTAAAGAATGATTTACGAATGAAAGGTATTAAATTGAATAATATATTTAATCATTTATATGATTTGTATGTACACTATTTGTTATTACATTAGTTTTACCTTACTGACCTTTTAGCTCATTAGATTCATGTGATGCAGGTGGAAATGTACAGGTTTAAAGGTTAATTGAGTCTCCAGAGCAGTCGGATAGAGATTTGTTCATATGCCATATTTCGAGTTGTTTTGTAACCTATTTTGAAAACTCTATTTTGTTTTTAAGTAAGTCGTTCTGTTATGATTTTATAAATAGACATACTCAGTTTTGATTTATGTATATGGTGTATTTAAAATGAAATTAAACAATAAATGTATTCAAGTTCTTTCTCTTATAGCCAAAAGA
>JAGSPU010001424.1:0-42339 GCA_019321725.1 Paulownia fortunei | reverse complement strand
TCCTCTCTCTAGTGATTTAACAACCGACTTGGCCTTCTTTTCTTCTAGGTTCATCATCCTCCATATAATTCATTGTTGAGATTGTCAACTGTTTTGGGATTAGTATTAGTCAATTCACCCCTATCCCTAATTTCTTCATATGTTTTGAGTGGTTTTGCATCATATTAAGGAGTTGAGTTTTCCTATCACATTAGATAGCTTTTGAACTTTGTTTTATGTGAGGAGAGTCACTCAAGAGTCTTATTTTTACTTATTTTCTTGTTTACGCTGTAAGTTTCTTAAGGGATGTCTTTTTGAGATATCCTTAGAAGAAGTCATTGGGGATTTTCTTCCAAGCATAGTACTTTCCAATTATTCCTTCACCTTTGTGTTATCAGGCTGACCTTTGTGAGTCCTTTAAAGGAATGAAGTTTTTTTATTATTTGTTTAACATTAATTATTTTCTAAGGGTACATCCATTTTCTTATACTTGGAATTTTCTTGTTTTACCCTATCTTTATGTTTTTCCTTCTCTTATTTTGCATGACATGTGCTTATCATTGTAGGGAAGAAAGTTAGCTTATAGAAACTTAGGGTGTACATGAGTTTGCGGGATGTTAGAGATCACACTCTTTCTTTTTCCAAGAGGTCTAGGTTAAGGGATCTTCCTCGAGCATCCTTATTGGGGTGTGAGGAACAACTGTGTGTTCTCTTCTGTAGCTTTGCCTAGAAATATGCCAAGGGTAATCTCCTTGGGGCGATACCTCAATAAGGTGGCATCAACGGTTACTTCTCATTTAGCATTAATCAGTAGAAGAGTATGTTATCTCATTGCGATGCTTTGCATATTTACTTGAGCTATGAAAAATCCTAGGGCGTTGCCAACAAATATGATATTGCTTGTTTTGATCATCTTGACTTCAAGAGTTTTCAAAAAATACTGTGTAGGGAGTCTGCTAGGGTATTCACCTTCTTATTTTACTTTAACACTTTATTCATCTTTGCCTCTTTTTGTCTAATGTTTTTATTTTATCCATCTTTCTTCTTATGCTCTCACAATGCTATCTTATCGGAGATGATTCACCAACATTGGGAGTGCTTAGGTGTCTCGCTTGAATAAAGTGGGAGAAGAACATTATGGTGAAGAATTCTAAGTTGAGAGAGGATCTTAAGTTTGAATCTATGAATCATGGTCATTAAAAAGAGGATTGAAGAATAAGACGTGCACTAGAAAGATATTTCTTAAGTCCCAAGATGGCCACACTTTCTTGGAGAAGGCTAAGCGGAGTACTTTGAGGAGTTCAAGAGCTCTTCTACATCTAAAAAGTTGATCCTGAATAAGACTTTTTCATAGATTTACAATCAGACCACACGAGATTGTTATGCAATGCTCAAGGGGATAAGTTATTTTCCTTGAAAGGACTACACATTTCTTGACATTGGTATCCCTAAATTTGAATAAAAAGAGATTGTATTGATTGAGACACTGTCCTTTGGGGTTATTGGTGCCCCATCGTTGCTCAAGGAGGTAACTTATAGCATTTGCTCAAGTTGATGGCAGTTCAAAGGCTCTTGGTGCTTGAGAGGCTTAGCCTTTTTCTATTATATATTTTTAGATTTTGTAGTATATTCTTGAGAAAGAGTTCTTTCTCTAAGTTTCTGCAACAACATTTCACTTGACTTTAATTTATGCATGCACTATAATTTTCTTTCATG
Source organism: Paulownia fortunei (assembly GCA_019321725.1). NCBI lineage: Eukaryota > Viridiplantae > Streptophyta > Magnoliopsida > Lamiales > Paulowniaceae > Paulownia > Paulownia fortunei. The sequence continues at coordinate 40,644 of JAGSPU010001424.1, read as the reverse complement.
TCTTCTGAAATACCTTGTTTAATTTTCATTGCCTTCTCATTCTTGTAAGCCTCTTAAAGCATTTAGGACCAAGTTTTTATAGATTACCTCAAATAATTTATCTATGATCTACAGAGTCAACTATGGCTTTCTCGATCTCAAGGGAGTTATTTGCAACTTCGAGGGCTTATTTTAAGTAAAGTGCCCAGAGGAAACTATTTATGGTCTGTTGGGCCAATTATTTTTTTTTATCTCTTGACAGTCATTTATAACTTCTGAGCCCTAGCTTATGTGAGGTTCCTTAGGGTAAGGGGAGACGTTTACGAATTCTAAGGTCAATTATAGTTGTTCTAACCTCTTGGGATCATTTATAACTTTCTATGATACTTTTTCTAAGTTTTGATTAAGGTGTATCTCTTATTGGAGATCTTAGGTTCGAGGTATGATTTACTTCAAATAACTTGTAATGCACCTAAAATCTCGTGAATTTGTTTTAAAGTATATTTAGCTGGAAAAAGGCAAAATACTAGATTGAGAATGAAATAAAATGTCCAGAACAAATTATTTTCTTAATTATTTGGTTTTAGTTATTAACAACGTTGGCTTCTCCATGACCTTTGAAGGGGACTCACAAACAAGCAACCTTAGCTTGTCTTTGACCTTTAGAAGAAGACTCCTCAAACAAGTATTTGACAATTTCATCTTCTAGCCTTGGTTTTCACATTGCTTATTTAGTACTCCAAATTCTCGAATTTACCTCTAGCTTGGTAGAGGCATAATAGTTTGTCTTCCTACTTTCTCCACCTGTGTGTATTCTAAACTCTATCTTTGATTTTCCTTCGATCATAATTTTAGCAAGTCTTATGATATCACATTGATCCACTCTAATTTTTTTGTTGTTAAGGTGATATTTATATTCACTTTTATTTTGCTACAAAGGGGCTACCAACTGGAAGGTTACATTATCGTTCTCCTTGTACTTATAGCATTATTTCACCAAATCTAAAGCATATTTGAGCCTAGTAGGGGGTGGGCTAAAAAAATCCTCGCCCCAATGCCTTCTGGCTAATGCCTTTTTATTAGTGCTTTTTAGGCCAATGCTTTGCCACATAAGTGATTTCTGTAATATCCTTCATGAATCTACTTTGGTCAAGGTTGATAGTCGAGGCACTAAGCCTCGATCAAAGCCCAAGTTGAGGTTCTTGATCGAGGCATGAGTTAAGGCCACTATTCGAGACACATAGATAATGTAAGTGTGAGGTGAGGTCAATAGTCCAATCATAGAATGAGGATAATGTAAGTGTGAGGTGAGGTCAATAGTCCAATCATAGAATGAGGCCCTCAATCGGGGCATGAGGTGAGGCTGCCGGTCAAGGTGCATAACCGGTCGAGGCTATTAGTTGAGGAACAGGATGAGACCTCCTTTAGAGTTTTAATTCTAATCCTATAGCTTTTTCTATTTTGCTCTTGATTTGTTTCTATAAGTTTTTCATCAAAGTTAGGGACATTGGTACTTGGGATCGCTTTCTTCCTTTTTTCTCAGTCTTTCTTTGAGTTTTTCCTCAAATTGTTTTGGCTATTTTACAAGTCCCAGGTGTTTTCTATTATTAGTACTTTGGCCCTCATTATATTGAGAAGAGTGTAGTGCAGGTATACACAAGGTTACACTGATTGATGCTTGCTTCCTTTATTGCCTTTACTCCTATTATTCTCGCGACTAGAGGCACTTGTTAAATGGGGTTTTTTTTGGCTTCCCAAATGAGAGCTCTCATTTGTTTGCTAAGTTTCATCCCATTTTGTTCTTTAGATTAGATTTTGAGTCAAAATACTCTTGTTGGATAATTCTACTCATTATTGGAGTTCTATTTGAGGGGCTCAACTAGCATGGTCAAAAACTCTATTAGGTTTTCTTTTGTTCAATTTCTATCTTATCCTTTAGGTGGTGACACCCTTCGCATGTTAAGGGGTGTTTCTTCTATCTCCAATTTTCTCTTCCATAGAGACATCCTCATTGATACTTTAAGGAACAGATTTGGCTTCTAACTTCTTCCTCCATGCCAGCTCTCCTGCTCAAGGGTCCCTACTACCTCTATTTAATTCTTTCAAGAGCTAATGAGGTGTCGCAATTTCTGAAAAAGGATATAGGAGGCTTAAGGTCATAACTAACATTATCTATGTACTGCACAAGTACTTTTTTACTCTGCTACGCATGTCTTCTGTCATGGAGTCAAAGTCTTTCACACCACTTGTTAAATAGTTGTCGTAGAGGGATATGCTTAGTATTGGATTGGATGAGTGAGCCCGAAGGGAGGCACTTGTCACCAAATCGGAGTGCTCTTTCATGGAGGTGTTTGTCACTCTACGGATGAGTGGGCTTCTGGGGAGAGGCACTTATTGTCTTGCTAGAAGAGTGTGCTCCTAGGGAAGGCGTTTGTCATTATCTCAATTTTCACTCCGAGCATAGACACTTGTCAGCATACTAGATGAATCATTTTTAGGGAAGACCTTTGTCATTGTACTGGAGGAGTGCACTCTTAGGGGATATGTCTGTAACCATACTAGAAAAGTGTGCTCTTAAGGAGGCATCCTTACTTTATTAGAGAAGTGAGCTCATAAGAAGAAGCCTATCATTGTATTTGATGAATGCCTCCTAGATCGAGGCATGAAGTGAGGGTGCCGGTCAAGGTGCATAGCTGGTCGAGACAATTGGTTGAGGAACAGGATGAGACCTCCTCTAAAGTTTTAATTCTAATCCCATAGGTTTTTCTCTTTTGCTCTTGATTTGTTTCTCTAAGTTTTTAATCAAAGTTAGGGACACTGGTACTTGGGATCGCTTTCTTTCTCTTTTCTTCGTCTTTCTTTAAGTTTTTTATCAAATTGTTTTGGCTATTGTACAAGTCCCCGGTGTTTTTCTATTATCAGTACTTTGGCCCTCATTATATTGAGGAGAGTGTAGTGCAGGTATACACAAGGTTACACTGATTGATGCTTGCTTCCTTTATTGCCTTTGCTCTTGTTGTTCTCGCGACTAGAGGCACTTGTTAAATGGGGTCTTTTCGGCTTCCCAAATAAGAGCTCTCATTTGTTTGCTAAGTTTCATCCCTCCTTGGTCTTTAGATTAGATTTTGAGTCAAAATGCTCTTGTTGGATAATTCTACTCATTATTGGAGTTCTATTTGAGGGGCTCAACTAGCATGGTCAAAAACTCCCTTAGGTTTTCTTTTGTTTAATTTCTATCTTATCCTTGAGGTGGTGACACCCTTCGCATGTTAAGGGATGCTTCTTCTATCTCCGGCTTCCTCTTCCACAGAGATATCCTCATTGATACTTTAAGGAACATATTTGGCTTCTAACTTCTTCCTCCATGCCAGCTCTCCTGCTCAAGGTCCCTACTACCTCTATTTAATTCTTTCAAGAGCTAATGAGGTGTCCCAATTTCTAAAAAAGGATATAGGAGGCTTAAGGTCATAACTGACATTATCTATGTACTGCACAAGTACTTTATTACTCTGCTAGGCATGTCTTCTGTCATGGAGTCAATGTCTTTCACACCACTTTTTAAATAGTTGTTGTAGAGAGATGTTCTTAGTATTGGATTGGATGAGTGAGCCCGAAGGGAGGCACTTGTCACCTAATCGGAGTGCTCTTTAGTGGAGGTGTTTGTCACTCTACGAATGAGTGGGCTTCTGGGGAGAGGCACTTGTTGTCTTGCTAGAAGAGTGTGCTCCTGGGGAAGGCGTTTGTCATTATCTCAATTTTCACTCCGAGCATAGACACTTGTCAGCATACTAGATGAATCATTTTTAGGGAAGACCTTTGTCATTGTACTGGAGGAGCGCACTCTTGGGGGATATGTCTGTAACCATACTAGAAAAGTGTGCTCTTAAGGAGGCATCTTTACTTTATTAGAGAAGTGAGCTCATGAGAAGAAGCCTATCATTGTATTGGAGGAGTGTGCTCCTAGGTAGATATTTCTCACTATATCGAAATGCACTCTAGGAGAGGCGCTTATTCTCATACTAGAGGGTCACTTGAGGTTGATTAGCTCCTTGTGAGGCATAGAAATATATGTCACGTGATGTCCCCATCTTTCATCTCTTCTTTACTTAATTTTTTGACAGAAAGGTTTGAGTAATGCTTCTTCCTCCATTTTGGCTATCTTATTTAGGGGATTTTATTGCCTCTACTCAGTTCTTTGAATTATCGGGTAGTCTCTCAATTTCAGCAAAAAGACTAAGAGACTTGCTCTAGGTTAATGCTCTTGTTCACGAGTAGGTTTGCAATTGTGAGAGAAGGTGCTTCTGGCGATTGTGTCCGCTACTTGGGGTAATTGGTTCGCTCCATCATCAAGAGAAGTTTCCTTCTACGAATTTTCTTGTCTTTCAATTTCCAACATATTAGTCTCTTGGACACAAGATTTGATTGGCATCCTCAATGCTTAGGTCAGTTCCCAGAAATGTCGTGAGTATGATGTGGACAAAAATCCACATGGGATAAGAGTGTTATCTCCAACTTATATGAGGAGCTTGAGGTATAAGATCTGTTTCACAAACAAATCATTAGAGGGCCGGAGAATTCCCTGGCTAAACCACTACAACGATCACATTAGTCTCATGCCTTCATAAAACATAAAAGATAGAGAGTTATAACCGAGATAATATAAATCATATACTTTTCACAGTACAATGGAGAGAGTATTTATCTATGCATGTATATCTATATATGTGTGTTTATTGTATACATTTATATCGTAATATATATAATCCTGAGAATGGAGAAGAATAAAAATTATAATTTAATGTTGAAAAAATTAAAAAAATCATAAATATATTTTGTAGTATTTCAAACTTTTATAAGAATATATCTTAATAAACAAATTTCTCTAATTTACTCGTAGCTCGAAAAGAATGAAACTACTCCTAGAGAAAAATTATAAAGAAAGAATATAATTCTAAGAACTAAAATTATGTTGCATCGCATAGTAATAATCAGTTTATTTATCCTATTATTTTTTATTTATTTGTATTTTAAATCACTACGATTAAAATATATCTATAGTGTTGTATACATGTGTATAATTCTATATGAGTGCTCAATATTTTTTGACAAAATAAAATAAGAGTTGCCTTTTCACGCACTTTACTAGTATTAAAAAAGAAACCAACAAGTAAATTCACAATCTCAATGTGCCAAAATATAGATTATGATATTTCTATAAAAGCTAAAATCTTACCGTTATAATGAGAATAATGTGCCTCTAAACACCATAAACTCAATGATAATTAGGCCTCTTAATGATGAAATTAAAACGATTAAATATCTTATGAAATAAAATAATAAATAAGGCCATAAATCTAAGATAAATTATAATACATAGGCAAAATAATTATATAATTAAACTACACAATAATATAATTATTTATTAGAAATAAAATATAAATTAATGGACATATTTAAAGTTTACTCCCAATACCTATTGCTTCTCCAACCACAATTTTATACATCTGCATGGCTTAGCCCAAATATTACTACACCCAGCATTGCCCAGCCCACGGTCTGTCACTCGACATGCAGTACCAAAGAGGACAAATCTTCTAAAGCCATATAATAGCGTAAAAAGGATTGATCATACTTGGGATTCTCGGAAATCTAATCCCTTTGTAAGGATCCACATGAGGTGCCCCTCAAATTGAGGGATGTTCCGGAACTGTCGGGTCGGTTTTAGGTCCGGTTCAAATCCTTGATTTTTTTTTTAAAAAAATTTAAAAAATAAATTGAAATTTGTAAAAAATATTGTTAGTTTTTAAACTTAATGAAAAAATTTAACTTAAATTTAAAAAAAATAGCTAAAATTTAAGCCTAAGGTCAAAAACAATAGTAACTATATTAATTTTTGAAATTTTTAAGAAATATTTTTCACAATTAAATTGTATTGATAAAACATAATTTACTAAATTTTAGCTTTCAGAGTTAATGTTATCATGTAAAATCGATGCAACATTACAATAATTTAATAATACTAAATAAAAAGTTGGGGAATAAACACTAGATAATTTTTAAAACTTTACTTATTATTAAGATGAAATGTAGAATGGTTAAATATAAGACTTGATTTGTAACTTGTTATATCTAAAACTAATAATTACATTTAAAGATGGGCACAACACCAATTATATTGATTTTCATAAACAAGACAAGCAATTTAAGGAAAAAAAAAATCATGACACTGTTTACAAGACAAACAGGGTAGTAGTAAGTTACAAAGTACACTTTATGCACTTATTCAAAGTCACAAATATATAGTCCATTAGCTCAGTTGGTTAGAGTGTCTTGCTAATAATATGAAGGTCATAGGTTGAAACCTACATAGGGCATTTTTACTCTATTTTTTGGGTGTATTAATAAAACTGTTTTGGTTTATTAAAAAAAATTAAAATATGGAACCGCCAAGCCGGGCTAACGATTTGTGGGTTGGGCCCATGATATATGGGCCGGGTCTTATTCCGACCTGGTCCGTGTGTCTCGGGGCACCTTTTAGTTTGTATTGAGAAAGGGGCACCGTGTGCTAGTAGTCGGCCAGTTACGATTACTTTCACCAAAAATACAATAGATTGCTCAGCAAACCAAGAATTGCATCAAACTCACACTCGTAGATGCTTTCAAGACATAGTAAAATTGGAAAAACTCATTTTCATTAATGAAATGCAGATTACAATATTGAATGATTATAACAAAGCTTGGAGAATGGGGTGAACTCCAATACAGCGGCTAGCAACTCTTTTCAACAACTCTATACTCCCCTATAATAGTCTTAAAAAGAAAAATGCTTGTGACAACAACTTACATTAGAAACTTAAGGAACGCGACTAACTACTGGTACAAAGTATTTACAATGAAAATATAACAAAATACCTACATTTATAGACTCTAATTGATGTACGGTGAAATCTAGTGTCCATTGATGAAGGTTGGTGTCGACAGCCCGTCGGATCAGCCCGAGACTGTATAATCCATTAAGGGAACGTCACCCGCTCCCAAGTGTTCTCCTCACTGCTGCATCCTCGATATTTCACTAAGTACTCATTATGGGTCTTCTTTGTTGTATCTGTTACTCGGTGGTTCAAGATAGCTTCAGCCACTCTTTTTTCGGTCCTGCACAATTCTAAGTGCGGGCATCCTGGCTGATTGTGAGAAGCGTCCTCATTATCTCCATAGTATCGTTTAAGTTGGCTGACATGAAGGATGTTGTGAATCTTCCACCAGGGAGGCAACTCTACTTTATAGGCTACCTTCCCAATGCGTTTCAGGATAGGCAAGGGTCCGATATATTTCGACATCAGATGAGGATCTCTCCCCCTCAATGACTTTGAAAGTCTAGGATTCGGGGCCTTTACCATAACCATCTCTCCTGCTTGGAATTCGACAAAGTGCGATGTTGGTCGGCATATTTTTTCATCTGCTTTTAAGCTTTCTCTAGGTAACTCCATGTAATTTTAATATTTTTCTTCCATTCCTATGAGAAATCCCGAGCAGGAGAAGATCTCACACTCTATGGGGAGTCAATAGTGTGAGAGAGGAATGGTTGCTGCCCAATAACGATTTCAAAAGCACTCTTATTTGTTGAAGAGCTTTTTTGAGCATTGAAGCACAATTGAGCAACATCCAAAAGTTTCACCCAATCCTTTTGATTACCGCTCACAAAGTGTCGAAGATATTCCTCCAACATGGAATTGAAGCATTCCGTCTGACCATCGAATTGTGGATGATAGCTTGAGCTCAAATTTAACCTAGATTTGAGGAGTTTAAAGAGCTTAGTCCAAAAAACACCAGTAAACTGAGAGTCTCGATCAGTGATAATACCTCTCGGCAGTCTCCAATATTTCATGATATGCTTGAAGAAGAGATGAGCTATTTCTTCAGCAGTAATGTTTTTGGGAGCTGCAATGAAAGTAGTGTACTTTGAAAAGCAGTCTATCACAACGATAATGGTGCCTAAATCTCCCACTTTAGGCGGCCCCAAGATATAGTCCATAGACACTTTTTCCCAAGGTCTCAGTGAAACAGGCAATGGTTCCAGCAACCCCGCCTTCTTTTGATGGTCCGCCTTATCCTGTTGGCAAACAAGGCAAGTTCGGACATATATTTCAATATCGTCCCACATTTATGGCTGATAATAAGCCCTTTGCACCAAGGTAGATATGCGCTCATCCCCAGGATGTCCTGCCTATATAGTGTCATTGATTTTCGTAAGTCCTCGCCTTTCAGAACATGGACACGGCTTCCCTTGGTCCTCAACAGCTCTCCATCAAGCTAAAATTATCAGGTTTTTCCTTGCTCGATGAGGTTAACTAAACACTAAGCTATGGGATCTTTTGATAGTAGCTCTCATATTCGATCCTTCATAGAACTGGTGACCTCACTCGAGGACAAAGCGGCCACCACCCCCGAGTCCACTAAATCCGCCTTTCGGCTCAAGGCATCTGCAACCTAATTTCTCAACCCAGCACGATACTCCAACACAAAGTTGAACTTTGATAGCAACTCTTGCTTTGGTTGAGTCATGAAATGGCTCATTGTGGTATTGTATGTCCTGACCACAAAGAAAAGACCCAATAAATAGTGTCTCCATAGTTTGAGTCAGTGAACTACGATCAATAACTCCTTCTCGTGCATTGAGTAGCACTTTTCGACGTCCTTCAACTTTCTGCTCTCAAAAGCGACTGGATGGCCACCTTGCAGTAGGACTCCTTCCAGTGCGATGTCGGAAGTATCTGTCTCCACCACGAATGGTTTCGACAAAGTCAGGGAGGGCTAACACAGGATCTGTCATGATCGCCCTCTTCAAGTTATCGAAAGCGGTCTGGCATAATGGTGACCAATTCCAAGTATTCATCTTTTTTGTTAGGTCCGTAAGGGGTCCGGCTATATCAGAGTAGCCTTTTATAAATCTCCAATGGTAGTTCGCCAATCCAAGGAAAGATTGCACCTCATGTATATTGCTCGGTGGCTGCCACTCTTGAATAGCCTGAACTTTCTTCGGCTCCATGCGGATTCTTCCTCGCTCCACAATGTGACCTAAGAAATTGGTACTTTCCTAAACAAATGAATATTTTGACACATTTGCATATAGTTCGTGCTCACGTAGTCTTCCAAGGACCTTTCACAGGTGCTCAATATATTTTTCTAAGGTCCTACTATACACCACGATGTCGTCGAGGTACACCACCATAAATTCGTCGAGAAAACCATGGAGTACCTGATTCATCAAGGTGCTGAATGTTGTTAGAGCATTTGTTAAACCAAAAGGCAGAACCAGGAACTCATACGCCCCGTATCTTGTGACCACAATCATTTTTGCCTCATCTCCCTCTTTAATTCGGACTTGCTAATAACCCAACCTCAAGTCGATCTTCGTAAAATATTTTTCTGGTTGAGTCGGTCGAAGCAATCAACCATAAGTGGTATGGGGTACTTGTTTTTCACCGTAATTTTATTTAATACCCAATAATCACAACACATCCATAAGGAACCATAGGCCTTCTTCTGGAATAGTACAAGGGCTCCACACAACAACTTTACGGGTTTGATAATCCCACTCTCTAGCATTTTCTTTAATTGTTTCCTAAGCTCCATGAGCTCAGGCTGTGACATTCAATACGACACCCGGGCAGGAGGTTTGGTGCCCAGCACTAATTCAATCTCGTGATCAACTGCCCTTTTTGGTGGTAGCTTCTGGGATAGTTCATCGGGTTTCACATCCTTGAACTCATTAAAAGTTCCTTTACTACATCGGGGATTGGCCCCCATACCTTTTCCATTTTATCAAATCAAAGAGTGCACAAAAAGATGGTCATTGCGCTTGCACTCCTTTTCAAACTGCATCGTAGATAAAATTTTCTCTCCAAGCTTTTTGGCCAGGGCCGTGATGATGCATGGTTTGTTCCCCATCATCATCAATGAGTCTACGTGTGGCTAGACCGCAGTCATCGTGTCATGTAAGAATTCAACCCCAAGGATAAGCTTGAAATCATCCATCACGGCCATTGAGAGATTGATCCTTCCCTCAAAAGGTCTAACCTTGATCAAAATAGATTTGCCCACTCTAGCAATTGGTTGAGCGGCCGAATTGATCACCTTTACCCGACCAACTCCTTTCTCTAGCACAAGCCCAAATCTCTCCACTTCAACACTTGCTAGGTAGTTATGGGTACCACCCATGTCGACCATAGTATGAATAGATTTTCCATTGATCTTCATATCCACGTACATCAACCCTTTTTTCCTATATATTAGAGGTCGTGTCTCCTCCTCTAGTAGGCTCGTAGTAAGAGCCGGCACTGTTTTACCTACTTTTGGTGGCATCTTTGCCCTTGCAGCCACCAGATAGGTCGGTGTATTGCACCATTGTGAGATGGCACCAAGGTTGTTGCATCCTCCTCTTCTAGTTCGACCTCACCACCAGTAGAATTCTGTAGCTCAGCCATCTTAGGCATTGTCCCTGATGTCGTGAAACTTGCCAGAGCATTTAGAACTTACCTCTTCGAATAATCCTTCAACATGTGTGGTCCGTCGCATAGAAAGCACCTACTACTTTTGAAAGACGGACCTTATTTACTTTCGTGCAGTCTATTTCGATTTGAGCTCTCTTGAGGTAAGTTGGTCTCTCTCCCCTACCTTTGTATGGATTGGGCCTATAAGATCTCATCCCGACCCCTTTTGTTTGAGTAGTGTTGGTTGTTGTTAGTCGATCCCTCCAAGGTTCGAGATTATAATCCATTAAGTGTTCTGCCACTCCCATGGCAAAACTCAAATTAGTGATTTGTTGGCGCAGCAACTCGGTATGTGAAATCTACTTCAAGCCCTCTAAGAAAGTGAAGAGCTTATCCTTTTTCGACATATCCCAAATGCTTAGCATGTGTGCCGAGAAGTCTTCACATACTCCCAAATAGAGCCAGTGTTCTTCAATTTTTGCAGCACCCTACGAGCATTGTATTCCATAATCTCCAGGGAAAAACTATTGTACGATCGCTTCATGGAGAAGTTCCCATGTATCTAGCCGCACTCGTTGTGCCTGGATATCAACATATTAGTACGCCACCACAACTTTGCATCATCCGTTAAATACATCGTAGTTGTTGATACTTTTCTTACCTCGTCTCCAATGTTTGCTGCAAGAAAGTACTGTTTCATATCAAACAGAAAGTTATCAACTTCTTTAGCATCCTACGCACCACCATAGGTTGTGGGTTCTGGTATCCAAAGCCTAAAACAGGCTCGAGGGCAACTATAGGTCCGTTGCTCACTATTTGCTGAAGCAGGCCTATCTGAATAGACATTACTTCCATCTCTCGCCGAAAGTATGCGGAGTTGTTTTCCCTTAGTGCCTCCGCTATAAATAGAGATTACACATCTTTGCTCTCACCCAACTGTAAATGGAGATTTGTGATCTCCGCCTCCATGCTCTCGACCTTCTTCTCCAAGGTCTCGATAGCACATTGTTGTTTCAAGAACTCCTGGGGCCTCACCTTGTGTCGTACATCGGTAGAACTAGTTGCCCTCGTTGTATTGATAGAAGCACCTCTGCTCTTGTCCAGTTGTGAGCGGAGGTCTGCGACCTTCGCCTCCAGTATCTCGACCTTCTCCTCGAAGGTCTCAATGACATATTGTTGTCGGGAGGACTCTTCCTCCATAACTTCCACCCGCTGTTTAGTATCTTTCTTATCCACCATCACTTCACCTCGGTCTGTGGATTAGGAGTCGAGGCTCTGATACCACCTATCATGGGCCGTCTTTTAAGTTGTATTGAGAAAGGGCACCGTGTGACCAATAATCGACCAGTTATGACTACTTTCGCCAAAAATATAATAAATTACGCAATAAACCAACAATTGCACCAAACTCATACCCATAGGTGCTTTCAAAGCACAATAAAATTAAAAAAACTCATTTTCATTGATGAAATACAAATTATAATATTGAATGATTACAATAAAGTTTGGAGTAGGGGGTGAACTCCAATACGGCAGCTATAAACTCTTTTTAATAACTTTACACCCCCTATAATAGTCTTAAAAAAATGCTTGTAACACCAACCTACATTAGAAACCTAAGGAACGCGACTAACTGTTGGTACAAAGTATTTACAATAGAAATAAAATAAAAGACCTATATTTATAGACTCTAACTAATATACGGTGAAGTCCAGTGTCCATTGGTGAAGGTTTGTGTCGATGGCCTATCGGGTCGGCTCGAGACCGTGTAGTCCATCAAGGAAACTCGGGCTAAGTAAGGGACCCGTGCCTAATGGACAGGCATCCCTTGACACCGTGGTCAGGTTTACATTATAGTCCCAAAATTATATTTCTTTTGTTTTTACTTTTATCTTCTTACTAGTTTACTTTAAAGAATTCAACTTAAAGTACATGTAATAATAGTCCCACAATTAAATGTCATTTTATTTTAGAATATTTCCAAAAACAATTAGAGTTATAAATTTAGAATAAAAAAAGTGTTTGTTTTGTTAGTGAATTTTGTTACATCATTTTTCGAGTGAACAAAATAATAATTGTAATTGAATTCTTAATTCTTAGTGTAATAATGTATTTTTTTCTTTTTGTTATTTTTTTGTCTTACAAAAAATAAGTCAATCCCATGATGAAGTTATATTTATTTATCTATTCATTTACTTTGAACATTTGAGCATTTACTTTTCCCTTTTAATTTCTTGCAGCGGATGCCAAGATTTGCCCAGTTAATTGTGATGACTTTTAGACTTTTACCGTGTGTTTATTGATCTAAAAAATATCTACTTTAGATTGTCTTATTAAGGTGATTGTAATTAGTTTTTTTTTTTCAAATAACTTAATTACAAAATTTAGATTAAAATCAATTATTCAAAATCATTAATATTTTAATGCAAATTTACCCATCAACATCTTTGAGTTTCAGGAAGCATTGGAACCATTGTTATATCTTTATTATTTTCTTCCAAATTATTTTTTTCTTTTTATGAAACTTTCTTAAAGGAAAATACTGACTATGTAAAACAATATATGCAACAACATTTCAAGTGAAAGAATGAGAAACTAAAAGCTTAAATACCAAAAGTTTTTTTTAACAAAATAATTTTTATACAAATAAATAACAGGAATGCATATTATGGATAATAATTTTGAAATCATATAATTATGAGAAATAAAATGGTTGGCCTGTAAAAGTCACGCCCCTTGACGTAGTCCTAAAATCATGATGGTCTTCTCTCCGTGCAGGTACTGGCGGCTCACTGCCACCCAAGATAAAACCCAAGAATGCCACAATTTGTATCTCTTATTATGAGCACAATCACAAAAATGCTAGCGAACAACAACTTACTACGTTACCCTAAAATATTCTATTGAAATTAATATTCAGAATGCAAAAAGATATAAGAATGATTATGTGTGTCTATCTAGATTTTTAGGACACCTATTTATAGTGTTATAATTAAACTTGTAACAACAAAAAAAAATCCCAATAATGGCATTTCAATAGGGTGTTACAAAAGTTAATGATTGGGTGGTTACAAAATCTAATTTCTTTATGAAAATAATTAAAAAATTAAATTTGATTTTGAAGTTTAAAAATTTAAAATGTAACAATCCCCCATAAGATTTAAAACTTCAAAATATATACAAGAATATATAATAGGACAACTAAATATTATGCAGTGGGTGTAAGAGCCTTCTGGGCTTTAGTCTACACTTAGTGTTGATAATTTTCATTTGAGAGAATCATAATGGGTTATGCCTTGAATTAGATTCATTGGCCAAATTTCAGTACATCACCGACACAGTATCAACATCCATCTTTATTTAAAGTATGTTAGCACTGTTAACATCCATGTGCTTTTATCTTGATTCTCATGAGAATATCTAGGGCTAGCCAAACCCATGGCCACTACCTCATGGCAATGCTCATTTAGATGAAACCTGTAAGGGTATGTGCGACCTATACCCTGCGGAATTCCTGCCTTGGTCTTAAGGGTAAAGACTCAACCTAACATCATACTACAAAACACTTCTCTACTCATAAAGTAGTGCTAAATGAGTTATGCATTGTAGGTTGTTTCTACCTATTGAACCTTCTTCATAGGATCTCCAATCATAAAAGTTAAGTTACTCTGAGAGGTGACTCTCTTGTGGGCTTATGCCCATCCCCCTCGATGATTCAAAATACCCTTATTGAGTAGTCCTTTAGTCAAATTATCCCCAAATATTTTTCAGACTTCACAAAATTGAGAGATACCATATTTTTTCTCAATAAATACTTCACACTTTTGTATCTTACTTGTAAGTGTCTACTCATTTTCTTATTAGAATGTGTTTGTTTCACAAGATCAATCACTACCTTACAATCACAATGTATAGAAATTGCGGGTAAATGTTTATATATTAGTAGAATATCAAGTAATAAATCTCTCAAACATTTAGCACTTGTACAAATTATACCTAAAGCTGATATCCCAGCTTCTATAGTACTTCTAGATATAGCAGTTTATTTCTTAAATCTTTAATTTATTTCTACTCCACCCAACATAAAAATAAATCCACCGATAGACTTAATTTCAGATCTGTAAGTACTCCAATTAGCATCATTATATCATTCATGTACATTTAAAAAATATTTTTAACATAACGAATAATTCAGAATTCCTCTAAGATATTTAAGATTTTTTTCTAAAGTATTCCAATGATTCTTATTAGGATTATGAGTATATCTACTAAGTCTTCCAACTGCATAAGAAATATTACGTTGAGTCTTATTGGTAAAATATAATAATAATTCAATAATTTGAGAATATTCAATTGAGATATAGGTTCACCCAAGTTTTTGTTTAAATTTATCTTTAAATCATAAGGAGTTGAAATTGTACTATAATCAAAACAATTGAATTTCCTAAAAAACTTTTCGATTAAACAGATTGGTTCAATAAAATACCTTCTTCAGTTCTAATAACCTTCATACCCAAGATTATATGAGATTATCCTAAATCTTTCATATCAAAATTATTAGATAAATAACCTTTCATATTTTTAATAAAGTCCACATTAGACTCAAAAATTAATATGTCATCTACATATAAATATAACATCTCATTCAACTTTTTTTCCTTACAATATTGCATACTAATATGCCAAATACCAAAATTATATTTATACCCCTAAAATGTTGCTTAAATGCTAAAAATGCTCAAAGATCCGCGCACTGTTACTTGGTACCCAACCCAACCAGTTTGAGAGTTTGGGTCGGACTGAGCTCTCCACCATTAATGGAGCTAACCGATGGGATGTGCCAGTTGACCGGATCATGACATTTGGACCATATCTTGTACAGCCTACAAGAATCAATTAGTATAAATACCCGATACACAGTTCTCATAAGATAACTTTTGCATTATTTACTCACTCCACATACCAGTTCCTCTTGACCTCAAGACCTGACTAACTTAAGCATCGGAGGATTTTAACTGGGGGGCACCCTAGTGAGTCTAACGTGTGTTATCCTTTCAGGTCATCCCGAACTCAAATACCCGATCTCAAATCACCTCAACCCGAACTCAGGTACACTAATTTTACTTCCAAATCAGCTAGAGCCGTTTGTGGAAAACTTGAGGTGGAATTAGGTATGGTGAATACACCTAAGAAGATAATGGAGCCAGCACAGCATGCACCATTACCCTCTCATTCTCTTCAATTTCATGACAATCAACTTGAATGAAAAAAACCAATGATGCACATAAGAGCTAGTAATTCTAAAAAATTGATAACAGATATCAGTATGTGAATCTGGGATGAGAGGGAGAGGAAAGGAAAAGGCCCAATGACTTCTCCTTCCCAAAAAACTCCCTAGAAAAAAGAGGTTAAAGAGCATAAAAAAGCTCAAAGGATCTGTTGGATGAAGAGAAAGTCGAGGATATAGTGAACCAGACGATGAGGCCAGGAATGAGACCTCATGAGAGAGTTCTAGAAGAGATAAAGAATAGAGCTCACAGAGATGAAGTATAATCAAGAGTGGGTATAAATGAGTTCAGCGAGCAGATTAAGCAAGCCATATACAAGCTAGAGGATTTGAAGAGGAGATGGGCAGTAACATCCACTATACAAAAGTGAGGATCCCTTTTTCTCTCTAGAAATCTTAGCAGAAGTTGTCACACCCAATTTTAAGTTGCCAGATCTCCCCAAGTATGATGGAAATAGGGATTCACAAAAACACCTGACCGCCTTTGACCACATTATGCAGCTGTATGGCTAATCTGAGGCCATAAATGCAAGGATTTTTATCAAAACTTTGATAGGATGAGCTCAAGAATAGTTCATGGGATTACCTATGAGGAATGTGGTATCGTATGAATAGTTGACATGAAAATTTCTATCTAAGTTTGCAAGCCAAAAGTGAGTTAGGAAGTCTGCTACACATCTTTTTACCATCAGACAAAAAGATAATGAGCCCCTCTGGGACTTCATTAATAGATTCAATAATGAGGTCTAGGAGGTGCAAGATATAAGGATTGACATGATGACTAATATCTTAATCCATGGGTTGAGGAAATGACCCCTCACTTCAGCCCTAACTCGAGACCCACCACCTGATAAGAACACTTGATGGAAATAACCCAGCATTACATACATAAAGAGAAGATGAATGCCTTGAAAGATCAAGAGTAGGCTCAGGTGAATTCGAGAGAAAAATAGATGAGGGATCCTAAAGAGACATCGATTTAGATTTGAAAAGGATTGAGATCAGGATCATCCTCAATTGGCAAGAGTTAATCACTACACTCCATTAAACACGCCTAAAGTACATGCATTGATGTCAATAGAGAACTCCAATATATTATAGTGGCCAAAAAAAATAAGAACAACTCCGGGAATGAGGGATACCAAAAAATATTATTGATTCCACAAGGACAATGGCTATGATACAGAAGATTGCATCCAA
This sequence comes from Paulownia fortunei, assembly GCA_019321725.1. Taxonomy (NCBI): domain Eukaryota; kingdom Viridiplantae; phylum Streptophyta; class Magnoliopsida; order Lamiales; family Paulowniaceae; genus Paulownia; species Paulownia fortunei. The sequence continues at coordinate 23,688 of JAGSPU010001424.1, read as the reverse complement.
TTGAAAGATGACATTGAAAGGTTAATTCAACATGAATACTTGCAAAATTTTGTCATGCGAGATAAGCCTTGAGATATAGAGAGAGGCCAACTTCACAAGTCCTCTCCCACCTAGCGATCCTGAAGTGGGTCAAAAGGTTGCAAGATCGAGAAGGACAAAATGAGATGCCCACAAGATCAATCTCATGCCAGACAAGATCCTTTTGGGGATAACCTACCTAGGAGATGAGTGATCCAGATGATAGTAGGTAGACCTAGCGGAAGAGATTCGCACAATGCTCGAAAGAAGTATTTCAGGTCCTTAACAACCAGTATGAAAAGGAGAGGTCATGAAGTGATGAACATACATAGTTCAACCTCTATCGTCTTTGATAACTGTGACCTGGTGGGGATAGAAGCAGGTCAAAATGATCTTATGGTAATTGTAATGGACATTGCCCATTTTGCAGTGCAGAAGGTATTGGTTGATAATGGAAGCTCGGTACATGTAATCTTTTTGCATGTATTGAAAAAGATGAAATTAGATGTCACAACAATCTGCCATGTTATTACTCCACTCATGGGTTTCAGGGGGAGTGAGGTCATCCATTGGGCATAACCGACTTACCAACTTCATTAAAGAATGAGCCCTGTAGAAAGATAGTGATGGTGAAGTACTTAGTGGTTGATGCACCATTTGCTTACAATATGATTTTAGGAAGGCCAGGACTGAATTAATTCAGGTAATAGTGTTGACCTACCATCTCAAGATGAAATTCCCAACAAGAGCTAGTGTAGGTGAAGTCAGATGTGATTAGAAAGTGCCCAGGAGTGCTGCAATCTTTCTTTGAAAAAGAGAGAACCCAAGATGATAGAAAAGCAAACAATGAGGCAAGCCCCCCAAACTGAGATCGGAATGACCACGAGAGAGGCCCCAAATAAGAAGTTGCAATTAAAAGAGTTTAGAATTAAACCTTTCGAGCAGTACAAAGTGATAGAATTGGAACTAGACAACCCAGACAAGTTTACACAGATCGGATCCCAAATGAACCCGAGGTTTGAGCTCATGGTCGTTTAGTTTTTGAATGAGAACATGGACATATTCACATGGAAACCCTCAAATTTCCAAGGGATAGAGCCAGAAGTTATAGTACACTGATTGAATATAGATCTCTCGATCAAGCTTGTAAAATAAAAAAAAGAGCTTTAGCGCATAAATAAATGGAATCATTGAGGAAGAGGTGAATAAGCTCTTAGATATGGGATGTATAGTGGAAATCCAATTCACATATTGGCTATCATATATGGTGGTTGTGCCAAAGACAGCTAGAAGGTGGAGGATGTGCACTAATTTCACTTACTTGAATAAACCATGTCCCAAGGACCCCTACCTACTATCTCAGGTCGACCTCTTAGTAGACTCTACAACATGATGTACATTGCTAAGCATGATGGACGCCTACCAAGGCTATCACCAATTTTTTATGGTAGAAGAGGATCAAGCTAAAATAACCTTTCTAACTAAAAACGGGGTCTAATGTTGTAGGGTGATGTCATTTGGGTTGAAGAACGCAGGTGCAACTTACCACAGGTTGGTGAATCTCATGTTCAAAGATCAGATCGGTAAGACCATGGAAGTGTATGTTGACGATAAGTTAGTAAAAAGTAGAAGGGAGAAAGATCATCTTAAACAATCCATTTCAATTATAAGAGCTTATAGCATGACATTAAATCTAGCCAAGTGCACGTTCGGAGTTCGAGTGAGCAAGTTCTTAGGGTTCATGGTTAATAAAAGAGGTATTGAGGCGAATCTAGAAAAGATCAGTGCCATCCTCGAAATGAACTCTCCCAGGTCAGTTAAAGAGGTCCAACAACTCACGGAGAAGGTAACATCTTTGAACATATTCATATCCAGGTCAGTGGATAGAAATATTCTATTTTTTGCAATCTTGAGAAATATGAAAAACTTCCAACAGAGAGATGAATGTGAGCAAGCCCTCCAAGACCTTAAACAATACTTGATGTCTCCACATTTATTGTCAAAACCAAAAAAATATGAACCTCTTTTATTATATTTAGCAATATCTGCTCGTACTATTCGATACTAGTAATGGAGGAGAAGTGAGTCGATAGACCAGTTTATTATGTGAGCAAACTATTACAATAAGCTAAGGAAAGATACCTAGAGATAGAGAAACTAGTTTTAGCTCTGGTAGTTACAGCAAGAAAATTGAGGTCGTACTTTCAGTCACATGAGATCATAGTATTGACCAATCAACCTTTGAAATAGATCTTGGGATGATTAGACGTCTCAAGTAGATTAGTGAAATGGTCAATTAAGCTTGGGGAGTTTAACATCAAATATCAGAGGCTCAGGTCTTATTCATTAACAAGGCCACAGTGATAGAACCAGTTCCTCAAGAAGAAGAGACATGGTTACTTTATGTTGATAGGTCAGCTACCTCGGAAAGAGGTGGTGCAGGCATTTTGTTGCAAGGCCACAACTCCTTCAAGGTCGAGGTCACTTTGAAGTTGGAGTTCGAGATCACCGACAATGAGGCAAGATATGAAGCCCTAATTGCACGACTGAAAATGACCCAAAAATGTAGTGTAAGATATCTCGTTACTTATACTGATTCTCAATTAGTTGCTATGCAAGTAGAAGGATTCTATGAAGCAAAAGATAAATCTATGACAGAGTATTTTGGAAAGGTAAAACATTTAATGAGGTACTTCGAATATTTCCAATTGCAACAGATCCCGCGCACGGAGAACAAGAGAGTAGATACTCTGGCAAGGTTTGCAACAACAAAATCAGACATTAATTTGAGAAAGGTGATCATTTTAGTGACCAAGCAATTTGGGATCGAAGCTGAAAATGGTCCAGTAGAACTATATCCCAAGGAGGGTCTAATCCTAAAAATATCGACCCCAGTAAAGTAGATGGATGGATTGAAAAAGTACTTGAGGTCGGGAGCTCTGTAGCAGATCTTGTTGAAGCCAGGCACATGTCAGCAAAGGCATCCTGGTTACAAATGATAGATGACAAAGTGTATAAGAGATCATTTGGAGAACCACTACTAAAATGCCTTAGTCCTAATAGAGCACTCTATGTGATGAGAGAAATCCATGAAGGGACATGTGGAAATCATTCAGACGGTCGATCATTGGCCTAGAAATTTTTACGCCAAGGCTATTTTTGTCCAACTCTAGCCAAGGATGCTCTAGAGTTCGCTAAAAGGTGCAAGAAGTGCCAATTCCATGCGAACTTAACTCACCATCCCGTAACTCCAATGGAAACTATACTGATCTTATATCCTTTTGACCAATGGAGAATGGATATCCTGGGGGCCTTCCCTCCAGCTAGAGCTAAGAAAAAATTCATCATCGTGGTAGTGGAATATTTCTCAAAGTGAATAGAGGCAGAGGCAGTAGCTAAAATAACTGAAAATGAGGTCATGAGGTTTTTATAGAAAAATAATGTATGTCGGTTAGGGGCCAAGAGTTCTAATATCTGATAATGGGACTCAATTTCAAGGAAAGAAGATCCGGGCATGATGCAAAGAAATGAAAATTCAGCAGAACTTCATGGTCGTGGGAAACCCGCAAGAAAATGGGCAGACAGAGGTCGCGAATAGGATTATACTACAATATCTGAAAACGAGCTTAAAAGGTGTATAGTCCTATTGGGTGGAAAAACTATCAGGGGTCTTATGGGCATATCACACGACCCCAAGAACTATAATATGAGAAACTCCTTTCGGCTTAGTGTATGGTTCAGAAGTAGTGATCCTAGTAGAGATCAAGGAGACCTCACACATAATTTCATAGCATGATCCCAAAGTAAACTGCTTGGCACGAGAGCTTAATTTGGAACCCATAGATGGTAAGAGGGATCGAGCTTTTGTCCAAATTTAAGCAACTAAAATCCGAATGCAGAATACATACAACAAGAGAGTGCAGGATAGACATTTCCAGTTCAATGACCTAGTATTGAAAAAAGTAGAAGTTTCAAAGCATGTAGGGAAGCTAGACCCAAACTGGGAAGGTCCCTTCAAAGTGAACCTACAAGCTGCAGGATATGCAAGGAAATGAGCTCCCACGAACTTGGAACATTCATAACCTAATGAGGTTTTATGCGTAAACTTGACAATAATATATATGGCTCTCTTTTATATTGATCATATTTTATGTATATAGTGATCCTATATTGAATGAAAAAATTATCTATTTCTATATACTCATCTTATTAACCCACAAGACCAAGTAAATGATATAAGTAACATCATGAAGAGCCAAGATAGCCTGAAAAAATCCTTCAGTTCAATATGATCTTACGAAGATTGTAAACGAGGAGGCCGAAATAATTTGAAGAAGATTGTGGCCATAAATATAATACAATCTCAAGAAGATTATAAGTGATGAGGTCAAAATGATCTAAAAAATCATGACCATGATGAAAATACGATCTCACGAAGATTATAAGTGACGAAATTAAAATGATCTGAAAAAGATCATGAACACAAAAAAAATACGATCTTACGATTATAAGCGATGAGGCCTCTGAAAAAAATCATGGTCATGATGATAATACGATCTCACAAAGATTGTAAGCGAGAAAGCTGAAATGATCTAAAAAAGATCGTAGCCATGGAGATAATACGATCTCACAAAAATTGTGAGAGAAAACCAAAATAATCTAAAAAAGATTATGGCCATGAAGAAAATGTGATATCACAAAGATTGTAAGTGACAAAGCCAAAACGACCTAAAAAAGATCATGGCCACGAAGAAAATATGATCTCACAAAAATTGTAAGTCTAAGGAAGATCGGGGCAAAGGAACTGGAAGTAGTATGAGGAAGATCACTGAGATCGGAGCGAGCAGAGAAAGATCAGAGTGCATAAACAACCTCAATGAAATCATAGTAATTTAAAAACAATGATCTAAGGTTAGTTGATTTACTTCATAAACCATTTAAAATTAAAAATTCACCACCATTATCAGCTGATTAGCTGGAGATTGCAAAGAAGTTATGCATTACAAAAAATATGCAACATTGGGATCAATAAAAGCAAAAAAGCTATGTATGAAACCAAACTGATTGCCATTTACTTCAAAATTAGAAAATATACAAGTCCTAGACTTCAAAAAGAAAAAAAAGATAGTAAAGTCAAAATCATCCAACAACAGTTCAACAAATCGCAGCTGCCCTAAACCCCCAGCATATACAAGATCATGTACAAAAGAATACCCTAGCTAACATAGACCTTGAAGTAAAAAAATCAAAAGTGAGAGTCCATCAGTTTCTGCCCTAGCTCACCCCAGCCACTGGATCATTTTCATCATCAGAGTAGAGCTCTATAGAAGTATCCTCATAAAACATCTTTTCAACATGTATCAAGATATCTAAGATCACACAAATAGATTTTTTGTAAACTTTGGTCATTTCTAAAAATTCTGACACAACCCAAAGATTGATAATAACTCTTTCTTACAACTCTCTTTCACGGTAACTGTAGAAAATTATAATTTGACAATCTTCCTTATTTTCTACAAATAGTAAACATTTTCCTACTATGGCCTCCATAAAATTTCTAAATTTTCATCACCTAGAATTTAAAAGTCTTAATAATCCTGAAATAATCCACCATGCATAATTCTCAATAAATCAATCAACACAAAAGGTTATATCATAATCCTAGCCAATATAACAAAATTAACCTACAACTCTTAAAATCTATTTAGTTGATCTTGAACCTCCAGAAGGAATTAAAACATTATAATTGACCTCATATACATATATATATATATATATATATATATATATCAAGTACCCTATCCAGTCTTATTACATACGTAGTAGATAATAGAGAATATGTAGCTCTAAAGATAGAATACCAACCATAAAGTTTGTACCTGTTACTACTGATGAGTCTGCCTCAACATTATTTTATAAAATCTTAAAACACATGGCAAATATTATTCATGAAATACAAAATGAATTATACAACAAATAAAACTTACTGGCATGGTTGTGCTCCACCAGTTTCAAAGGTCATGTACACGGACAGTCTACAGAACCACAAACTGGGCTCTGATACCACTCTGTAACACCCCCATTACTACAGAACTATATATATAGTATAATTTAAAATGATAGAGCATGTGTGCATGCATTATTTATTTTTTTTTGCAACATATTAATAAATAATAAATATTTTCCCACTCACAGACTAATATATATACCTGCAGATGACCCATAACAATCATAATATTTATATACCCGTGTACAGAAAAATTATAAAAGTAACACATTGTACAAATCCCAAAACCTAATACAATAGACTACAAAATCAAATAAGTTAGCAATCAACCCAACAGGTCGTCATCCATGTACACTGATCCTCAGAACCTGTAGGAACCCCAACAGCTTGCCCAGTAAGTCCATGGTATCAAGTATCACCAGACTCACCTACAATGCATAAACTATATGAGCTAACGCTCAGCAAGTAAAGATTATGCATGTCAAAGAATAATCCACAATATCAAGTCATGCATCTCAAAATGCTATGCCCACAATGCAATATTATGCATCAAAATATTTCTCTCAAAATCATTTCTTTCTTGGGCCCCTGACCAACGCTACTATCCCATGCACCAGAAAAGAGCTCTGTATACTGCCATAATCCAATGGCCAATAATCATATAAGCATGCAAATCCATGCATACTCATACGCATGCAAATCCATGCACGCGAACCTGCAAATCCATGCATGCTTCGGTGCACTAGTAGTGGTCAGCAAAATATATTTCTTTCTCAGAATCATGTCGTGCAATGCAAGATTTATCACAATGCTCGTATATGATGCATGCACGTGCCAATGACAATGCCCATGTATGTATGCTCAATGGAGAGCCCTCTACTATGCACATATGATTTATGATATTACATATAATTCACACATCTACTATGTCTATGCATTGTGGTTGCAAATGAATCTTTACTTACATTTCACTTGGTTGGTGGCTTAGTCTAAATTTGTTTAGTATTCCTCTCCAACCTTAGATGTAAAATAGCCTGTAATATTACCCAACATCAAGCACCATTCCCAATTTCGCAAGTTGAAAGCACAAAATCTCATACTAGACCTTAAACACCAAGCTATAAGCTAACAATCAAGCTTTCACAAACTAGAACCCAATATAGCCCCTCAAATACCTCAATTTCTCATCTTAAATATATGCAAACATCATGTAATTGAAGTATTATAAATCTAATAGCATGTGCCTAATTGTTAACACTCAATAGCAACATGTCTAGGTTTAAACATGCTAAGTGATCAAATGTGACAGATTCACATTTTCATATTTTCTTGCTGTCAAGTTTAGTTGCATGATAATTTTAACATCCCTAAGCATATCCAATCACTCCAAAAAATTTAAAACACTTAGATAACATGTATATAAATGTAACCATATTATATAATTGCTAAAAATCACGGATATAGCTTTCCAAGTTCAGCTCTCTTCACGACATACTGAAACAGATTGTTTCCTACCGTGACAGTTTTGCACACTTCATGACATTAATGGTTTTGGCACCATTAAGTATATTCAATCACTCAAACATTTTCACCATACTTAGATAACATATATAAGGAGATAACTAGGTCATAATATTACCAAAAATAATGGATTTAGCTCCCTTAATTTAGTTTCCTTCACAGCACACCAAAACAGATTTTGCTATTTTGGCAGTTTGAGTATTTCTCCAATATCATTCTCTATTTCAATTTTCAACTGATAAAACTTCATTCCAATACTCTTAAATCATATATGGTCATGTAAATGGTAATAATTATAGGTTTTATTCAACATACCATACACTTTTGAAGCCTAAAACACAAGAAAACAGTAAGATGACAGTTTCTGCCACAAGTATTTCCTATTAAGTGTTTGTCATTCAAAACCCTTTCTTTGTGCACCAAAGTCTAACTAAAAACTTCCTAACACCTTTATAAGAGATATTGAAAGCTTAATAAACAATAAAACCATTCATAATAATCTGAAAACCAAAGGCAAAACCGTAGATAAGTGTTACCTATGCAGATTTTGAGGTTAACTTGATGGTAATCACTTCTCCTTTGCTTTTCTTGCTTTTATTTCGACTTGGAATCAATTTGGATCACTTGGAGACCTTAAGGTGTGTGTTTGGAAAATGAAAATGGCTGAAATAAGGGTCTGGTCGTTGCTTAAGGGTGAAGGGTTTGAGGTGTTAGCTTGAGATGTTAGCTTAAGCTTAATAAGAAAGCATGAGGTGGCAAGTAAATAGCAAAATATGATTTTCTCCCTTATCTTGCAGCCCTAATCTTGTGTGTCTCACCTATTTTTATTTGGTTACAACCTATCTTAGTCACCATTCATTCCCATAGTTATTTCCTATGTCCGTTCATTCGATCTCCAAATCGATTCACATCCGATTCTTAACGAAATATCAAGTTTGCATTTCTAAAATCATATGCATATATGGGCCTTGTAATAGGACACTTAAATCACATTATATCATGTCTAATATCCCAAGTATGTTAATTTACAAATATATACTTTTGAAATAACTTGATCAAATCAAATTAAACCGTATAAGCTTACTAGTAACACTTTTAACACTTCCAAAATTATAACCTATATATCCCATCTATATCTAATATTGATCCACCTCATTTTCTTCTTATTTCAATATAAAATCAACTACTTAGATTAGAAAATTCAATAACTAATATCGGGCAAGAGCTTCACAATTAAGTTTAATATTCAAGAATATCGTATAAAATGAAATAAATTATGCAATGTCAATAGAAATGCAATTAGCATATAAAATTAACACGTAATGCATGAATCATATTTGGCCATGTGAGTAGTAACAGGTTCGGGTATCACATCCTCCCTTCCTTATAAAAATTTCGTCCCCGAAATTTCACTTACCGAAAAGGTTCAGGATTCTTAGTTCTCATTTCATCCTCCATTTCCCAAATAGCTTCTTCTGTTGATTGTCTTCTACTCTGTACTTTAACTAATGAGATATTCTCATTTTGAAGTTACTTTACATCCCTTACTAGAATCTCTATAGGTCTTTATTCATATCTCCGACCTCAATTTAGTTCTATTGGTCCCTTTTCAATAGATGATATAGATTCATGATATACTTCCTTAAAATGAACACATGAAACATATTGTGAACTCAAGACATTGATGCAAAAAGGTCAAGTTTACAGACAATATTCTCAATTATCTCAGTAATGCAAAATAAATCAATATACCTAGGATCAAGTTTGTATGTAACATCCCCAAATTTTTATTTTTTTTTGCCCAAGCCGCATAATCCATTTCATTGCAGACACCTTAAAAAAATTGATCCCCTATCATAAATTGCAACGATATTCCTCTTTAATCTGCATAACTCTAGGGTCACCTCTAACGAGTTTCCACACATGAGCAATTTGTTCTACCACTTCTATCATTTCCCAAACCATATTCAACCTAAAAGAACACCAATTTCATTTCAATAAAATGATGACCTAAATTTTCTATCATACAATGCTTCATAGAGAACTATCCCAAGTAGCCTTATCACTGTTGTGATAAGAAATTCCTCCCAAGAAACAATTTTCTCAATTGACATCAATAATCTAATGCACAATCTCTAAGCATATCTTGCAAAGCCTAATTTGTTTGTCCTGGTTGCCCATTGATGCATGGATGATCACAATACTAAAATATAATTTTGTTACCAATACCTGAAGTAAGATATTCTAGGAAGTAGACAAAGACCTTAAATCTACATCAGAACTAATAAACCATAAAGTCTAACTGCTTCCTATACATTTGTCTTTCCATAGATTTCCATGGAATACCTAAGGTAAATTGAGAAAGAATGAGCATATTCAGATAACCTATGAACAATAACCCAATTCCATTATCATGTACAAAATTTCTGAATGCCTTCTCATTTCCACCTGAAAATAAAAGCAGAACTAAGTCATTCCAACATATGAACTTTTACATATATCCCTTTTTTTGTGGCAAACCAAATATTAACGATATATTCCATAATAGCTCGTCTAGTATCCGATATCTGTATATTTTCTTGAGATCACAAACATCATTCATACCACTAAATAAAACAAATAAAAAGGTACATGATCATTACCTAAAACTTAGTCTTGTAATTTCGTATCCCTAATTTTTGCACCTCTCTCTTATTAAGTGATTATAATCACTTATTACAAAAATCTATTTAAGTGACTTTTCTACCTTTCATCTTAATCCTAACCTTTCATCGACCTTATTTTGAGCATTTGGAATTGGATCAAACAAAATTAGTCTTACCAAAATATTAATAAATAGATAATTCACCACTTACTCTAATTCATCCTCTGTACAACCTTCAACTCCCATAATAGTTTATGATGTAAAATTTCTTTGAATATTAGTCTATTGAGATATTTCATTCCAATGACATCTGTTGTTATATGGATCATACAATATATTCAGTTACTAATAATATATATCCTTTCTTCAGGTTAAACTCCTTTTAAGTATATAGATATTTCAAGTACTTCGATTTTGTAATGTAACATGTAGTATTACATAAATAATCTAATTAACTCAAAGAGTATCGAGTAATTTTTCTATATTATATCAAACATATACCAAAACACAATGAGATAAACCACTATACATAATAAATAACTTATATCTAAAGTTGGAGTCACTACTGAAACTCAATTCAATTCTCTTTAAGTAATTATAAATTTCTTTCCACTTAGCGAACCATTCAGATTTCATATACCTGTATGTATGATGAAATAAAGTAGTAACAACTAAGGAGAAATTTTTGACTGAATACCCAATAATATCACTAACCCAGAAAATATTTCTTATTTCTATCACATTTATTGGTCTTCTCTATTTCAGTACAACCTCAAAGTTTTGAATAGTTACAAGGACACTTTCTTAAGAAAATTACTAGTACCAAAATAAATATTGTATTACATAACCGAAAGCTCGCATGTACTAAATCGAACAAATAATTTCTACTTCCTTAAAGTTTTCAAGATCATATTGAAAGGTCAATCATATTTCTCCTCATTATATACTAAGATATCATCAATGGATATCACCCCAAACATACCTATGTAGAATCATCAAACACATTATTCATCATGTATATCAAAATAGCAAAAGGTGTTAGCTTGAGGTGTTAGCTTGAGATGTTAGCTTAAGCTTAATAAGAAAGCATGAGGTGGCAAGTAAATAGCAAAATCTGATTTTCTCCCTTATCTTGCAGCCCTAATCTTGTGTGTCTCACCTATTTTTATTTGGTTACAACCTATCTTAGTCACCATTCATTCCCATAGTTATTTTCTATGTCCGTTGATTCGATCTCCAAACCGATTCACATCCGATTCTTAACGAAATATCAAGTTTGCATTTCTAAAATCATATGCATATATGGGTCTTGTAATAGGACACTTAAATCACATTATATCATGTCTAATATCCCAAGTATGTTAATTTACAAATATATACTTTTGAAATAACTTGATCAAATCAAATTAAACCGTATAAGCTTACTAGTAACACTTTTAACACTTCCAAAATTATAACCTATACGTCCCATCTATATCTAATATTGATCCACCTCATTTTCTTCTTATTTCAATATAAAATCAACTACTTAGATTAGAAAATTCAATAACTAATATCGGGCAAGAGCTTCACAATTAAGTTTAATATTCAAGAATATCGTATAAAATGAAATAAATTATGCAATGTCAATAGAAATGCAATTAGCATATAAAATTAACACGTAATGCATGAATCATATTTGGCCATTTGAGTAGTAACAGGTTCGGGTATCACATCCTCCCTTCCTTATAAAAATTTCGTCCCCGAAATTTCACTTACCGAAAAGGTTCAGGATTCTTAGTTCTCATTTCATCCTCCATTTCCCAAATAGCTTCTTCTGTTGATTGTCTTCTACTCTGTACTTTAACTAATGAGATATTCTCATTTTGAAGTTACTTTACATCCCTTACTAGAATCTCTATAGGTCTTTATTCATATCTCCGACCTCAGTTCGTGCTACCCTAGTCTCTGGAATGGTGGACCTAATCAAAGTCCAAGGGGTAGTAGAGTCTAAGTCTGGGTCCTCTTATTGATCTGACCCATCACCGTAAGTAGCATCCCTTTAGGGTCAACCTCGGGATGAGGAAACCAACCAGAGCCTCTTGGGGACCGGTAATGTCCTCGGAGCTTAAACTTGAGTCTGAGCTTTGGCTACCAAAGCTTACGTCAGAGTCAGAAAGAGTTCGCTCAAAAAGTTGGGTCGACATTATTACAAGAAGAAAAGGGAATGTTAGAATAACAAGTAAATAAAATTTTAAAATAAAAAAGCTCAAAACTTTATAGAAAGCTATCTTGAAAACTAATCTCTAAAAAATACACTGAAAACAAGGCTCTAGTTTGCTCCGATCTAAGAGTTCACTTTATCCTAGGTAAGATGGTGAAAATGAATGGTAAGAAGCTGAGGGCATATATATATAGGGAAGCCAACTTAGATGGACGACCAGGATGAAACATTGATTCGAAATAAATGGATATGATGAAGCACCAATTCGAAATGAACGACCAAGACAACACACCGATTTGAAATGGATAGCCTAGATTAACTTTTCCTATATAAAGGCACAAAAAGCTAGGGGAGTAATGATATACCAAATACCAAAATTATATTTATACCCCTGAAATATTGCTAAAATGTCAAAAATGTCAAAAGATACACGCACTTTTACCTGGTACCTGACCCGACCCATTCAAGAGTTTGGGTTGGACCAAGCTCTCCAACGTTGATGGAGCTGACCGATGGGACGTTCCAATTGACCAAATCATGACATCTAGACCCTAACTTGTACGGCCTATGAGAACCAATTAGTATAAATACCCGATGCAAAGTTCTCATAAGGTAACTTTTACATCCTTTCGACCTCAATACCTGACTAAATTGAGTATCAGAGGGTTATAGTTGGGGGTTGCCCCAGCGAGCATAACGTATGTTACCCTTTCAGGTCATCCCAAACTTAAGTACCCGAGCTCAAATCACCTCAACCGAACTCAGGTACACTGATTTTACTTCCAAATCACATACATACATATATATAAATCATGTTCATTTGATTTAAATCCTTCATCTTGAATACTTCAGTTAACCTTTCATACCACTATTTTGGGAGCTTACTTCAACCCATATACAGATATGAATACCTTATGTCCTTGTCCTTTAATCTTAAAACCTTCAGGTTGTTCAATATAAATGTCTATATTTAAATTCCCATTTAGAAATGTAGTCTTAACATTTATTTGATGTATCACTAACTTATGTATATATGCTAAAGCCAATAAAGTCCTAATACTTGAGATCTTAGCAATAGGAGAATAAGTATCAAAATAATCTTGTCGTGTAACTTCTTTCACTACTAACTTTGTTTTGTATTTATCTATTGAGCCATCAGCTTTTAACTTCTTATTAAAAAACTATTTACATCATATTGGATTACAATCGAGCTAGATCAGATAAAACTCAAATATTATTTTGAATAATAAAATTATATTCATATTAATAGCTTTTTTCAAAAAGGTGCATCTAGAGAATTTAATGCTTCAAATCTCCTTCAATTAAAAATATGATAAAATCATCTCTAAAATTCTTCTTAACATTAGCTCTCTTACATCTCCTCAATTCCATAGATTCTTCTTCCTTGTTTTCTAAAATTATACTAGTAGATGATTCATATTTAGAAGATTCAAGTTTTAACATACATAGCTCATCTGAAATTCTAGTTTTAAAAGAAAAAATATCCTAAAAGTATATAGCATATCTAACCTCAATAATTGTATTATTAGAAATTTCATTAACTTTAAAATTAACCACTTTGCACTTAGGGATAATAAAGGGATGGGTTTGGCCAAACCTAAAACCCACCCGGCCCCACTCCAAACCCAAAACCCGACAGGTCCAACCCATTGGACCCGCCAACCCACAAAAGTCTCTCTAAATAAGCTAGTCACATTATGACTCAAACTTGATTCATGCAAACCCCTATTAAAATAAAAACATTCAAAATTGAAACTACAAAGCAACAGAGCTTTTACACCAAACCTGTTAATGCACACTAAGTTGCAAGAAACAACCCATAAGTTATTAAAACACCCAAATGTCAACCTATAGCCAACTAATATTGCAAGAAAACCCCAAACACAACCTATCCAAAAAAATGCCAAGCACGATTTATTGTTTTTGTATATAATTCAAATATTAATATTTTATAGATTCTCTCATTTCAGGTTCAAACAAGCCCTTGGAATATAAATTAAATCAAATGCATTAATAATTGAAAGAAAAAAGAACATACCAAAATTTTTCCACAATTTTCCCACAGTTCAAACTTCAAAGTCAAAAAGCACAGTCCAGTCAATCTTATCGGGCAATGTCAGCGGCACTTGGAGCAACTTGACTGGAAAATTTCAATGGGGCTAAGTTGCAGACATGATGAGCTTGTTGTAATTTGCAAAGCCCTTTCTCTTCCAAATTAGTCATCAGCTTGGGGTGGGAAGCGCGATTCGTAGAATTGGTCAACTAGCAGAGGTGGTGGATGGTGGCTTTGAATGAGGACTGTGGTGGGTGCGAGGAGATGGCAATGGCCTCTGGCACAATCTAGTAGATCCATGCAAATAGAGAATCATGCGTGGGTGGAAGGTAGAGGAGGCTACGTAAAGTGGAATAAGAAAAATTTGAGGAAGAAAATTAAAGAAAAGTGAATAAGTAACCCCTTAGGATCTATTGTTATCCCTATTTACACTGCTATTTTGAGCATATCCAATAAAAACAGCATCTACAGTTTTAGGACCTATTTTCTTTTCTCTTAAACTCAGGTATAACTACATTCACCAAAACACCCACCCCACACTTTAAGAAAAATTTAGTCTTGGAGCCTTCTTTTTCCACAATTCATAAGGGGTTTTATCATTTTCTTTAACAACCACATGATTTAGTAAAAAATAAGAAGATAAATTAGCTTCGCCCCATAAGTTCTCAGGTGATCTAGAATTCAACGACATTGCATTAACCATATCCATCAAAGTACCGTTTTTTCTTTCAGTTACACCTTTGATTGGGGTGAATAAGGAGGTGTGAAATCATGTATTATACCATTATCTTTACAGAATTTAGTCAACTCTCTCGAAGAGTATTCTTCTTCTCTATTAGACCTAAGTTTCTTAATCTTTTTCTCTACTTGCACTCTCAACCTCAATTTTATAGATATTAAACTTTTCAAAAACTTTGTCCTTAAATTTGATGGAATAAATGTAACAATAATTAGAAAAATTATTATAAAGGTCACAATAGTTGAAGATCTACTTGAATTGCATAAATCACTATAAATAAGTTCCAAAATACTTAAATTTCTAAGAACTGATTGATAAGATCTTTTTATTTATTTTGCTTGTACACATATTTCATACTTATGATCAACATTTACTTGAAATTTTGGAATCAAGCTTAGATCTACAAGCCTTTTAATCTTTCTATTACTTACATACCCGAATCTTTAATGCCATGAAATACTAGATTGAGTATTAAAATAAAATTGAAACTTTCATTAATATCATTCATAACTTTCAACTTAAATAAATCATTACTTATAAATCTTTTCCCAGTAAAAATATTATTTCTAGTGTTTATAATCTTAGACTCTATAACTAATTTGTAACAACCTTGAATTAAAGAAGACCCACTAACTAAGTTTCTTCTAACACCAGGCACACATTGTACTGCATCAAGAGTCAATATCTTTCCAAAAGTTATTTTTAAATCAATACTTCCAATTCTATATATTTGTGTGGTAGTATTATTTTCTTGTGTCACGTTTTCTCCATTTGTGTTCTAGAATAGGACTTAAATTTAAATTTATCAAAATAAATATGTATATTAGCTCCCTAATCTAACCACCAATTATTGTTTTGATATGTAAAGTTCACTAAAGTAAATATGGATTCTAATATGATGGATGGTTCCCTTCAACCAATATATTTACTTGACCTTGTTGAGTTTTAGGCTTAGAGTAGAACTTAAGGATGAACTTTTCAGTCTTTTTGTGGTGATGTGTAGCATGGCCATTCTTTTGTTTCTTTGCCTTTATCATCCCTAGATTTTTTATTCTTAGGCCGAGATTTATTATTGTGGTGATAGTTTTTCTCTAACCCTTCTTGTTATTCTTAAATTTATTACCTCTAGGCTTAAACTTATTTTCGTTGTTATTTCTTTTATCTTTCTATATTTCTTAAATTATCCTCTTTTTTTTTTGTTATCCTCAATGATTTAAAGACTTGAGTCAAAGTCGTTAATGTCATATACCCCTAGCAAAATTAAACCAAGATGGTGGGAGTTTATTAATCAAATATAAAACTTTATTTTTTTCACTAAACTTTGACCCATTATCTTCTAAAGGCCTTAACAAATCTTGAAATTCATAAATTTGTTCATTAATGGATTTTTCATCAACCGTAGCATAATTTGTAAAAACGGAGACATAAAACCTTTTTATTCCCACATTCCATATTCAACTTCTAAAGTATCCTAAAGTTCCTTAGCACTAGTAATTGTATAAAACACATCATAAAACCTTTCTGACAAGGCACTAAGGATACGTCAATAGTTTGACTCAATATCTTCATCTATGGCAGAAATAAACTAAGAATTGTTAACCAACATCTCATTTGGTTTTGCCATCTGTATAAATTTCTCTAGCTTAACACTACTTGCCTCTTCAAGGGATGTCATTTTTTAACTTTAAATTATAGCTATCTAGGAATTATTAAGACAAAGAATGGACAATAACCGAAATCAAACTATAGGAATCAAAAATTATATTAGTAAACAGATATTCAATGATGTAAATCAATTTCTACAGCAAATAACATACATAATCAAAGAGAACAAATTTAACATAAAAATTTAAGCTTATGTGACATGCAATTCTTACAACGGTGCACTATCAAGTGAAATAAAGTGTATTAAATTAATATAGTATAAAATCTTCTAATTACAGTTATAAAGCGCAAAAATTAGTTTACCAGCTAATGGATATTTTATTATTAAATAGGCAAGAATTAACAAAATATTTGGCATGAACTAAATTTTTTTAAAAATAATAAAATAATTATAACTTGAAAACAATTGAGTATATCCTATTTCACAAATGTAAAGCAATCTCAATTAACATAATATGCAAAAAAATAATTAATCAAATTTAAAAATTATCATAGTCCTAGAATGTTGTGAATTTTTTTAATAAAATAACTTTTAAGAAAATAAATCACAAGATACATTATTGACAATAAGTTTGAAAGTATATAAACTTTAAAAAATAAAATGGTTGGCCTATAGGAGTCACACCACTTTTTATCCTAAGATCGTGATGATCCTTACAGGTACCAGCGGTTCACCACCATCTCAAGATAAAACACAAAAAAGCTATTGTCGGTATCTTCTGTTGTAAGCACGGTCACAATAAGACTAGCTGATAGATCTTATCGCGTTGCCCATGTTAAAACTAATATTTAAAGTGCAAAAATGTGTAAGGATGATTGTGTGTATCTATGTAGAGCCCCAGGCCTTGCTTGGATACTTTGATTAAGCTAAAAAAATTATATAATAATACTAAGTCAAGCATTTGAGAACCTGGACTTGAGTCCAGAATGCAATATGGACCCGCAAGATAATCAGGCAATTAGATAACAAATAACCCACCATTAGGAGGTGTTATTATACAATCCAATTGTGGGTTTGGATCCACTTTAAATTAAAATTATATCTATATCCTTGAAATTACTCAATAAATGTCTAATTTAACCCTATATCAATCTCTAATAATGCTATTTCACCCATATAAAATCAAAACTTGCCCTGACATGACCGGTAGGCCTTATTCCTTCTCTTCTTCCTTGAGAGCGCATAAAGAGAGGGAGAAGAAGAAGCTTTTAGCTCATGCCCCCATAGCCAAACCACTGGCCAACAAAAAGCTTTGCAAACACACCCTCAAACTTGTTTTCCGAGGTCCTCATTTACACTACCCATTAATTGTTGTGTGGTTATTTGTTAGTTTTTTTATTTATTTTTGTATATTTTGGTTTCGGACGTAAATGTGAGAACAAGTGCTTGAAGAGAGGAGTAAAGGAGGTCTTCAAAGTACTCACGCCATCAACAAGGGGTATGGTTATTTTCTCGAGATTGGTTGTTATTTTTGCTAGTTTTTTGATTATAGACCACCCCTTTTTTGTTCAATTTTTATTTTTTATTTTTTTATAATATCTTATAATAAGATGCATAATTATGTAAGATTGACCATTCAATTATTTTTCTTGAACATAAATTAGTAAGGTAGAGGATTTATTCATTTGTGTTGACTGTAAAAAGAGAAAAAAATTTGGTTTTATAGGCTTCTCCAAGATGATGGCTTTAAAATTGCTTTTTAAGGCCATGTTTGATAGCATGGGAACAAGAGTTGAAATTGGAGATAAAAGAATTTTAATTACTTTGTACTGGGAATTACTTAAGCCCCATGTGCAATTGTAAATGGAGTTTCTTCAAATTTTTTAGGCCCTAATCTTGAGAGTTGAGAGCGCACCAGCTCTCTATTACGCACAAAAAATCACTAAAGATGAACAGAAAATCACTAAGGATAGGATGTTATGCTCTTGTGTTATTTCAATATCCGGTTGCATCATATTGGTAGCTTATAGGTTGAGTGTTTTTTTTTTTTGCATTTTGCAAGTTCTTGCTTGGAGAACGGAGTTTGATACACAGTGATGATAGTAAAGGAAATTTGACGGTAAAGATATTTTAGTCTTTTTCATTTGGATATCATATAATCATCTATACAAAATACATGATAATAAATTTAGCCCCAATTTGTAAATTTATACTCCTACAATTCAAACATATTTTTTTGATATTTTAAATAATTCATGAAAAATACAATCCTACTTAATCAAATCAATCTTACCAATCTTATCAACAAATCTAACCAAGGCCCTAGGACGCCTAATTATAGTGCCTAATTATAGTGTTAGGATTAAACTTGTAACAATAAAAAATAAATCAAAATAATAAATAAATCAAAATAATAGCATTTCAATGGTGTGTTACAAAAAGTTAATGGGAAGGTTACAATTTTATTTTTTTTTAAATAATTGAAAAATTGAATTTGATTTTGAATTTTTAAAACTTCAAATTATGACAAAGTTATCATATTGATCACCTTATGCAGAATTATTGTTATTATGTGAAAAATTTATGTGATCCTATAATCATATGTATTAATTTCATTATGTAATGTTAGGTTAGATATAAAGCTAAAGTAGTATGATCCTTGTAGATTCACTCGTTCACTTTTAGAAGGGAAAAAATCGAACAAAATGCTTTACAATATTTTGATGTCAAAAAACTTTATTGATATTGTACCACGTTTTACATTTTTAAGTTTTAACAAATATATCTCTTATTTTTAAATATCCTTTTTTTTTTTACCAATCTATATTTTGTTCACATATAAGTCCCTTTACTAAAATTTGAATTTGAAAACTAATTTTTTATTTCTTACAAACTTAGAGATGTTTGACTGACTATATTATAAGATGTTTAAGAAAGTGTTCGACAAAAAAAAATTAGGAGATGAATTTGTAATATCTCAATATAAAATGTTAGTATTTTATAAAATCATCTAAAAAAATAAAAAGTTCTTAATTTATTTTTTAAATCTTAAAAAACTTCTTTTAATCTTTAATCATATTAATTAAAAAATTAAAATTGTTAATATTGAATAAGCTCTTAAAATTTATTTTATTTAAATATCTTAAAATTTTAAAAAATTACTTTTACAAAAAAAAATTAGCGCTTTATAGGCCACAAAACATCTTATATGATACATGCTCATCAAATATTTCAAACATCCTCTCATCCATGGAGAAATATCAATATCTATAGTGATGTTTATTTGACCAACTTGATCAAATTAAAAATTCATTCTATTGAAATTTATTTGGATTCAGATCGAATTTGAATTCAATTAATTAGATTCGTTAGATTTTTAAATTTATTTTAATATTTTTAAAATATTAAAAAATATATATTTAAAAATAATACATTAAATTTTTTTATAAATATATATATTTAAAAAAATTACATAAATATATACAATAATTTTAAATAAAAAGATAAATAAGATGGAACGAATTTTAAAATAAAATTTAAAATTTATCATAAATTCATTTGTAATCATCGTGGTACCCTATCATGCAATCAATACTTTCTGGAATAAAAAAATCATCAATTGCGTTTGATCTTATCCTTCTCCAAGTCCTTGTCAACATCACATGACTCCCGCACCCCTACCCCAAACCCCCATCCCTACCCCCTGTATAAATAAGTCCGCACACTCACTCAAGCAAATTAAATCGGAAAGCAAACGACTGCAGATTCAATTGCCGAAAGATGAAGAACGCCAGCAAAGGTTCCAAAATGAGTGCCAAGCCCAGTGGCCCAGAGGTGAGGAAGGACCGAAAGTCGGGCACGGGCCTGAGCGGATCGCCCAAGAAAGGCGGCCATGGCGGCAAGTTTACGTGGGCAGGCGACGGCTACTCGGGGCCGAGCTCGGGTGGACCGAGAAGGAAGCCATTGATGTCAATGACCCAAACTTCGAAGAGGTCGATGCGATAACTCCATGATCTACGATCTACCATGCTATGGGTCTCGGTTTTCATGACTGATGTTGATGTTCTATTTTTGACCTTTGAGATCTGCTGTATATATAAATATGTCTTTGGATTTGGACTGTGATGACTGGTGAATGGTGATCGTTGGGTTGCCTTTGTATATAGATTTTAATAAATCTGAATTTTGATGCTTGCTCTCTGTCATAATTTATTTCGTTTTCTTTTTTTTTTTTTTTTTTTTTTTTTGAGAGAGAGAGAGAGATGCTTATTGACATTTCAATTTTCTCTTTTTTCTTGACGATAGTAATTATACTTCTCTTTATTTTTTTTTTAATAATAAGAAAGCATTGTAGTAAATTCATTTGTGGAGTATTTTTTTCTTAATAAATTGTTTTTTTCTTAAAATTAAATTGAGATTTAAGAAACATGGTATGAAATAATGAATTAATTGAAAAGAAATAAGCAGATAATAACACTGCTGCCATAATGAAAAAATTACAAATGATATAAAAATTTAAATACAAATATTATGTTTTGAATTGAGAAAAATATTTTCTTGAATCTTCTCTTAATGAAATTAAAGGACCAAATAAGGGCGAGCAAGCATTCTCATTTCCAGTTTTTTCAGCCGACGGCACCAGGAATAATCATATTTTAACTTGGCTCCTTGATGAAGTGGAAGTGGAAGTGGAAGTGGAAGTGGAAGTGAGTAAAATTTAAGGTAGAAGGCAGATACCTTTCAATTTATAGGATCGAATTATACTTTTTCCTCAAACTTTTGAAAGTATACAAATAATCTTATTACAAAGTGCCGAAATAATTCCTAATTCCATTTTTCAAAGAAATACTTTGGTTGTGTCGCACTTGCTCGTAACCTTAAAAAAATGTGTATTTTAACCATCTAAAATATTTGAAAATATTGTATTCGAATATCGAATTCTTGTTTTGGTTGAATAAAGTGAAATATTTTATCAAAAATATTGAAGTATGCTACACACTTGTCAATATATTGACATTTTAATCAATTTTGAATTATTTTATAATTATAAACTAATTTATGGTTATATTTCCCTAAATTTATGTTTGTACATACACTAAGAAAAATATAGCCATAAAATTAGTTTATAACTACAAAATAACTTAAATTAACTTAAACTTTTCATATACTGGCTAGTGAGCAGCATACAACAACAATGCTTTTGGTGTAATATTCCATTTTATTCCACCAAAATAAGAATTTGATGGGAAAGGGTCACATTTACATTTTTAAGAGGTTAGGGGGCAAAGTGCAAAATGCACAAAGTATTTTGTTGGCCTGTTTGGCACAACTGCTCTCATAGCATGCCACCTGACAATTGTTAGATAGTGAATTGTTGGTATGTGCGGCAGCAAATGCTCTAATGGTGGAGTCACAATTAAATCGTGACGATTGGAATATTGTAACGTTTAAATATTTGAATTGTATTATTGCTAACAATTATAACTTTTGGCATAGCGATGTGTGCTTGATCCTACAATTAAAATTAGAATCAAAGTTACTCACTTCATTCGATTCCTATTAAGGACAATTATGGAGGAATGAATTTTTAATTTGTGTGGCAATAATTACTCTCATTCTCATGACATAACTATATGATAATTACTAGGGTGATGCTTGGATTGTTAGCTTTTTACCCTAAAATTTAATGAAAATCCGAAGATCATGTCTTCTAACCTTAAAAACGAACTTCTTATAGAAATTAAAATAATACAATATTATGTAATAATAATGAAAAAGTCATATACAATATTTATATAGAAGCGATTAAAACTCTTGGCCTAAACATATAAAAACATTCAAAGGGTTCTAAAAATTGCAAAAAATTGATAAAAAAAAATATCTCAACATATTGGATATTTTATTAAGTTATAATCCAGATTTCAGTCCAAAAATAGGACTCCACAAAGTAACTAGGTGAACATGCACATTAAATACTGAAAAATGGAGAGTAGTAAGATACTGGTTGCAAATGGCTAAAATTTTATCTATGAAAACTGATACTATAGTTCATGCACGATGGTTAGCATCATAAAAATTGAAAAGGCATTTGCAAACATATAAATGTATAAAATCCTTCTGTAATTGTGAAAATATAAAATTAACCTTATATATTAAAAGAACAATTTAAACACCTCATGTTGTTCAAAAAAATTTAGACACATCCGTCAACCCTTAAAAATTGCTGATTTCAAATTTTTTTTTCATCACCTCCACACCAGCTATGGCGGCTGCCCAAGATTGAAATTAGAATAAAAAGTAAAAAAATGTGACAAATAAGGTTTCTTTGATCTAATCATAATTTCAAATCAAGTTTAAAAAAAAAACAAATTAGGGTTGGGGTTTTGGGGTTAGGGTGGGGAGCCTATTGTGGGGGCTAGGATGGGGTGTTGGTGGGAAGCGCTTGGGATAAAGGGGGTTGGTGGTGGTGGGCATTGAGGTGGATGGATTGTAGAGTGTGGGGTAAAGTGTTGGGCTTACGAAAGGTGATAGAAAGGTTGGAGTCGATGCCGACACAACACTGGGCTAGTGTTGGAGTCGGTGCCGACATGACACTAAGCTAGTGTTGGGGTCGGTGCCAACACGACACTGAGCTAGTGTTGGGTTGGTCGGGACTCAGGAGGCTGGTGGTAGGTGGTTGGAGAAGAAAGAAGAAGAAAATAAAGAGAAAAATAAAAATGGGAAAAAACAAGAGTAAAAAAAAAAAGAATTTTTAGGCTAATGGGAAGAGTTATAATCTTTGGTGGTGGTGTTTTGATATATCATTATTAATATGGTATCTTTCTATTTACACATAAATCTATCAATACATGTTGTGTTATTGATTATATCAATGAA
>JAGSPU010001354.1:0-43863 GCA_019321725.1 Paulownia fortunei | reverse complement strand
CATCCCCTAGTATTAAAAGGGGAGGGCCGAAAATTTTAGGCGTAATTTTTACTCCTTTAATTTTTGGCCACCAAGGAAAAAGGGAAAGAAAAATTATTTTCTTTCTCCTTCTCTTCTCAAACAAAATTCCATCTTTCTTGAAAGTATTGAATTCTTATATCACAAGTTGATATTAATAATTAATACTCACAAAAATACACTTGAAAACTAGGTTAGCAAAAGAATCAGATTGCTAGCAGAGTTTGAATTCCGTGTTCTTGCTCAAAGTGTGGACTGCTTTAGAGGGCAGATACTTAGATCCCTATAAACCGAATTCTAAAAGGGGCTAGTAATCGATTTCTTCAAATCCTATGACAATTGGAGTGCGTTAAAGGTATAAATCAAAACTTTTTATTTGTTTATAAAAGAACCATAGGAAATTTTGAGATCCATAAAATCGTATTGGATTCAGGGTGTTGCCGTAATTGTTATGGCATGTTTATTTTAAATTTTTTATTTTTTCACTGCACATACCCCGAGATCAAGTGAACCCAATAGCGGTATCAGAGCCATGATTTGCGCAATTCTAGGTATGTGAACAGCTGGCGCTGCATGCGCTAGGCGCGCACGCCAACAGCACACACTACCACGTACGGGGTTGTTTGGACAACCTTGTCGTGCCAGTTTACAAAAATTAGTTTTTCAAAATTCTTAATTAAAATTGCTAATTTTAATTTTTTTGAAAAATAGGTTTTTCATGGAAAATCGAGATTTTATCCAAGTCGTGAAGTTATAATTTTAAATGGATAGTAAATTTGCATGTTTTTATAAATTCATGAGATGTGTTTATGGGCACGTATGGGATGATCATGGAGTTATTTGACAAATGTGATTGGATTATTTTTTTTAAGTTTTAAAATGGGACTTGCGAGTCTCTTATTCTTTCTTTGTATGTACTTTACTTTTTTGAAATGAGAGTAGTGGGATGAGGTTTTTCTTTTATTTTTGGTGGACAATAAGAAGAACTAAGATGGAGAATCAAGAAAAGGCCCATGAATATATGGGATATATTCATGTAATAGAAATTAATTTCTATTTTTATTTTATTACCCTTTGACTGACCAAGATCCATTTTTGGCTCAAATGGATCACATATGATTGGCCCATGATCATCCAAGTTATGTATATATTAGATGCATGTAGGGTTTTTTAATATTTTCATATGTTATGTTTTCCATCAATTGAATACAAACACATTAAATGAACTAAGATTAAAATTGATGAGGTCTTAGTTAAAATAAACAACCCTACTTGAATTAAAATCAGGTAAAGGAATTTTTAAAAATTTGATTTCAAGCAAATATGGATAAAATTGGTTTGGGCCTAATAATCCATGCCTTCCATCAAAAGTAGATGACATGACGATACTACCTTAGTTAGTGGCCATGAGTCGTGGGATGACTCTGTAATTGAAAACTATAATTTCTACTAAGCATGGCAATGCTCATGGATGGACTCATCTACATTAACCATGAGTCATGGAACGTTATGATGTTCCATCTACATAGAGGTTTGATGGGTTTTTCTTGACACGTAGTACCATATGGGCTCATAAAATTGAGGTATATGGGAAAAAGTGAGGTAAAACATCTTGAGGGTTGTATGGAGATACAATCGTTCAAAGTTACCTACATTTGAATATAATTTATGGGCTCATAAAATTGAGGTATATAACATATTGATTGGGCCTCAAGCTCACTAGGAAATATGATTTCCCGAATTGCCATTAGGGGGTGATGGAATTCGAATAAAATAGTGAGAGACATTTATTACTAAAGACCTTGTTATCAATGAATATATTTTTGAAAGAATGCTAACTTTTAGTCTCGTTTAATTTTTTTGTAAATTGTCTACAAAATGGTTAAAAACCCACTTGCATCAATACTGGACGTAAATAAATTAACTAATCCTAGTTATGTCGATTGTTTGAGGAACCTTCAGATTATTTTACAGTCTGAAAAGAGGGATTACATCCTTGATGTGATACCTCCGCTGGCCGAGTCGGTGGACGCCACTGAGGAAGATCTTGCGGAATACCACAAGCTAGTTGATGATGATCTGCAAACTTGATGCTATATGATGGCATAGATGTCAAACAAGTTACAGAGGTAACATGAGGTACACGCACATGCGCATGATATCTATGTTCACCTACAAGAGTTGTTGTTAGAGTAGAATGCCCAGAGCCCCAATTAGATTGGGTGTACTGTACTATTTTTTGTAAGACAATCTTATTGGGAATCATATTAATAAAAAAATACTTTTTTTATCTTATATCTTGCATTTTCTTTCTACCCATTAGATAAAGTCCTTAGATCAAATTTAGCTACTGAGCATATCGTGCATATGATGGCGATCATGGAGCATGTTTCTAAGATTTTGGTCTTAAATATGTTCCGGGTCAAAGGATTTTTGTGATGGGACATCAAATAACCCAACAAGACTTGCGCATATGATGTATGCTCATAAGACGAGGATGTTGCATTCTATTAGCATTGACATAGAGATGCAAGTGCATGTATGCGGGTGCTTGTTAGAAAACAAGTACATTGAACATGGCTCGCAGGAAATTCATAGCTGGAGGCTTTGCCTGTTGAAATAAGAATTTCTGTGTTGCCATAATACATGGCTAGTCCTCGAACTTGAGGTATGATTGTAGCCTTGTGTACATCCTGCGGTACTTTGATATATCTTCTGATTACTTGACAATCACAAAAGGAATATGCTGGGTGTTGCACTGATATACATGGAGGTTTGTCAGTGGCCAATATAAAATTCTACACTTGTTATTTAACAAGGGAATCTCTTGTGTTTTAATTCGTGATTCGAAGACCTTGGCAAATGCATGATGAATTTTGATTCATCAGGAATCATTGGAACTTAAAATGGGATCACAGTTCTTGAATTATTAATGGTTTCGACATGTAATCCATGTTTTAGATTCAATCGAGAGATTAGTTATCGGAAGGACTGTACATATATGGGATTCACAACTGAAAAAGGTTTATTTGTTATTTCACCTAGGACTAGTTTGCCATGATTACTTGCTAGATATTTACATGGATAGTGAAATTATTGGAATTAAAAAGTTAATTTCAAGCGGATTAATTAATCGAATTAATTAATCATAATAATTGTTATTCATAAATTGCACATGTTGTAAGCCCACTACTAGCTTAGTTGTAAACCTAAAGGGTCACACACAAATTGAAATGGAAATCTCTAATATAAGAATTAATCCAAGTAGTTGGATTTAATTAATTAAGAGAGATTAGTTAGGGGCTTAAATTAATTCAATGGGTTGAATTAATTATTCAATTAAGAGATTATTTAATTGAACCTAATAAGATTAGGAAGCTCAATTGGAGTGAAGTAATTAATTGATTGGATTAATTAATTGGAATTATGTAAATTTGATTAATAAGATTAATTAATGGACTTCGTAAAAGTCCAAGCCTAAAACTAAAGTGGCTCTTTATTTAAAGGTCCACTCAAATTATTGGAAGAAATAAAAAAATAAGATAATATGATTTTCTTATTAATTATCTTATGAAGATAATTAGAGATTTTAGATATCTATCTTGATTAAATTGGAAGAGTCCAAGACAATCAAGGAGAAGAGAGAAGGGCCGATTTTGTGGCTTGTAGAAGTCCACAAAATTGGCCACATTCATTCTAGGATGAGGGTTAATTAGATTGGTTATTTTTGGAGAGTTTGACTATTCCAAAATAACTAATTTCAACACATGAAAATATAGGAAAATATGGAAATTACGGGATAATTTTCAGCCACCTATTTTTGTTGATATGGCCAAAAATTAGAGGGGATGTACCTACCCCAATTTTCGGCCACTTCAAACAAATAAAAGAGAAAATTTGTTTTTCTTGCGTAACACTTTTCTCTTCCAAAAACTTCTTCCAAGATAATCAAAAGAATCCTCTTTGATTATACATGTATTGAACTTTTAATTCCACAAGTTGAATAAGAATTAATATACACAAAAAGCACTCCAAACTAGATTAGTAAAAGAAATAAAATCACTAGTGAGATTTTTAATTTCGTGTTCTAGTCCAAACATGTGAACTATTTCTAGAGTGGAGATATTTGAATCCCTTGTGAACCTTTTTTGAAAGTGATTAATAGCAATTGATTGTTACACACCCAACAACAACTACAATACATTAAAGGTAAAATCTGAATCTTTATTTACAATGTTTTGTAAAACTGTCAAAAACATGCGATCGTTAGAATTACTTCGAACTTGCGATGGTGCAATAATTGTTGTTGCATGTATTTACATTTAAATTAATTTTTAAAATTCTGTTGCGCAGACCACGTAGTTATAGCAAACACTATAGTGGTAGTAGAGCCACATCTTCATATTTTTGATATCTTGTTTTTCGATTTGCATTTGCATTTATTAGATAAATACGCATTGTGGTTGTGCATATAATGTTGAGCACGTATGTTTTTTGTGAAAATTTGATATTTTAAATATTAAAATTGCAATACGATGATCATACCACCACCACCGTTGTTCCCCA
This sequence comes from Paulownia fortunei, assembly GCA_019321725.1. Lineage (NCBI taxonomy): Eukaryota > Viridiplantae > Streptophyta > Magnoliopsida > Lamiales > Paulowniaceae > Paulownia > Paulownia fortunei. The sequence continues at coordinate 39,279 of JAGSPU010001354.1, read as the reverse complement.
AGGGTAGGAGCACCACTGGCTGAATGTGCACACGGGCCACCTCCCGTGGGTGCTATTCGTAGATAGAGCACCAGCCTGGGTTTGCACGGCAGCGGCTGGCTGGAGATGTGCAAAGGTTGCACGTGGGCAACGTGTGCTGGTGTTGTGTGCACACGCTGGGAGAAGGTCACCAGATGTGTGCACCCAGCAGTAACAGGTGCTGTGCGCATAGGGTAACAATGCTTGCGTACGCAAGCAACACCTGTTGTGTGCACACTTCATGTAAAGGTCACTCGACGTGCGCACTTTGCGCAGTAGGGGGTTGTGTGTGCAGACAATGCCTAGCGCATGATTGTATGTGAGCTGCCCAGCAGCCTCGCATGCTTGCGTTGGGTGTTTAGCATCCCGACAGGCTGCATCGTGTTGGGCAACTTGTTGTCATGCATTTTTGCAAAACTTTCAATTTTGGATTTTTTATAAAATTAATTGTTAATTTTTAAAACTTTAGAAAAATTGTTTTTCTTGAAAAAAATCAAAAAAATATGCTCAAGACTTCAAATATGCAAATTAAAGATTGGTAAATTAATGTGCTTTAAAATTCATGTGATGAATATTTATTGCATATTTTATATAGGGATGATCATGAGCTTATGAACAACATGATTGGACTTTTTTAATTATCTTTGGATTTTTGGAGCCTATGAGCCTCTTATTCTTTTTTTGTATTATATTTAAATGATTGCAAAGAGAGTAGAATAGAAAGTGAGGTTTCTATTTTAATTTTGTAAATAGAGGATGTTCGATGACTAAAGGCCCATGCTTGTATGGGTTATTAAATACAAATGTAATATAATAGGAGATTCAAAGGCCCTTGGATGTATGGATACAAAATGAAATGTAATAAAATAGTTTTTTTATATTTCTACCCTTAGATTGACCTTGACCTATTTTTGGCTCAAACGGATTGCATAAGTTGGCCATGATCATCCCATCACTTTTTGCATAGGATGCATGATTGCATGAGGAGAATGTCTTGCTCTATGGATATTGGCGTAGTGACCTAGTGCATATATGCGGGTGCTTATTAGAAAATAAGTATACAAAATAGGCCTGATGGAAATTCGTAGTTGGAAACGTTGTTTGTTGAAATAAGAATTTTCATGTTACGATGGTACTCGATTAGTACTTGGACTTGAGGCACCATTGTAGCCCTGTGCATGTTATGTTCCATTTTGATGTGTCTTCTGATTGCCTGACAATCACAAATGGGGTATGTTGGATGTTGCATTGACATGTATGGAGGTTAATGAGTAGCCAATAAAGAATCCGTCACTTGTCTGGTAGAACAAGTGAATCTCCTAGGTTTCCATAGTTCATAACTCAGAAGTTCTTGGCTAAGGCAAGATGAATGTTAGACGGAGTTTTCTAACGATTCATCATGAGTTATTGCAACTTGAAATAGAATCGTAGTTATTGAGTCAATTAGAGTTTCGACTAATAATCTATTCCTTTAACTCAATCAAGAGATTAGATGGCGGAAGGACCTTACGTGTATGGTACTCGTAATTGAAATAAGTTCACTTGTTAATTCACATAAGATTAGGTAGTCATGATACACTTGTTAGGTGTTTTCTATGCCTTGTGAATTTTTTGAAATTAAGGAGTTAATTCCAAGTAGATTAATTAATTGGAATAATTGTTATTCATGAGTTGCAAATGTTGCAAGACCACTACTAACTTAGTTAGAACCTAAAGGGTCACACATAATTTCAAATTTGAACATTTCTAACTTAGGAATTAATCAAAGGAGTTGGATTCAATTAATAAATGAAAATTAATTAATTGGGGCTTAAATTAAATTAAAGAGTTGAATTAATTAATTAATTAATTAATGAAATTATTTAATTAGACTTAATAAGATTAGGAAGCCCAATTGGAGTGAAATAATTATTTAATAGGATCAATTAATTGTGTAAACCAAAAATTAATTTAATTATTAAATTAATTTACTCAATTAAATAATTAAATTATTTAATTGGGCTTAATTTTATTAGGTGAGTTAGATGAAATTAATTATTTAGGTTTGGGCTTAAACAATTAGTTGGATTAATTACGGAATTTATTTTAAGTCCAAGTCCAATTTAAAATACCCATTAAAAGAGGCCCACAAGAGTTGTTGGAAAAGAATAGAGTCCCAAGAATTTGATATTCTTGAAAATATATAATTGGATTAGATAATTATATCTCTACGTATTTTTAGAAGATGCAAGAGATAGAGTTGGAGATTTTTGGGAGATTTTGAGATCAACCAAAATTCTTCCAACCAATAAAAGAGATGGGCAAAAATACCAAGAGAGGACTCTTAGAATTTTGGCCCCTAGTATTAAAAGGGGAGGGCTGAAAATTTTAGGAGTAACTTTTACTCCATTGATTTTTAGGCCACCAAGAAAAAATGGAAAGAAAAATTATTTTCTTTCTCCATCCCTTCTCCAACAACATTCCACCTTTCTTGAAAGTATTGAATTCTTGTATCACAAGTTGATATCAAGAATTAATACTCATAAAATACACCCCAAAACTAGGTTAGCAAAAGAATCTAAATTGCTACCATAGTTCAGAATTTCGTGTTCTTCCTCAAAGTGTGGACTACTTTAGAGAAGAGACGCTTGGATCCTTGTAACTGGATTCAGAAAGGGGCTAGCAATCGATTGATTCAAACCCTACGACAACCAGAGTGCATGAAAGGTACAAATCAAAACCTTTTATTTGGTTATTGGAAATTGTGAGATTGATAAAATCGCATCGAAACTGGGGTGTTGACGTAATTGTTATGGCATATTTTTTTTAAATTTTTTATTTTTTGTTGCACATACCCCGAGATCAAGTGAACCCAACAGTCCTTAAGATCATACATCACTATGAGACATGATCGCGCATATGATGACGATTGTAAAACATGTTTCGAAGACTTTGATCTTAAATTCATTCCAAGTTATAGAAATATTGAGAAAGAACATCAATTATTAAGACTAGACTTGTACATATGATGTATATATGAAAGGAGGGTATCTCAGATAATGGATATTTGTGTGAAATATCATTAAAGTAGTGTTCGGAGAGCTAATTAGGTAAGGCACTTTTATAATCTTGAATAAGTATTTTTCTTCAATCAACATTAGTAAGTTAGGCATTTATTAATCTTTATTTGCAATTAAATTAAATTTATAGGAAGTCATTGAATCATACATAACTTTGACATGCACCTCTTCTAAACTTTAATTTTTTTACAAATGCCTCTCATCTAACACTATTTGGTCAACATTTAACAAAATTTATTAGAAGACCAAAATACCTTATCCTTATACTTATCGAGAAAAGATATAACTTTTTAAAACACTAATTGTAGTAATTGAGGATGGAAGTTTTTCCACAAACACAAGTTACACATACAACCAAGAAATGTTCATGCCATCATGCACTACTCATTGAAATGCAGAATCTATAGAGTGAAGCTATATAAAATGAAGGATCATCTTAAGTGGTGGCGTAAAAACATTTTTGGCAACATCTTTGATAGGATAAAGGTAATGGAGGATGTAGTGGAGCAATGTGAAGCTATTTATGACTCCCGGGGTAATTTGGGTCCTTTTGGAATTGGGGGAATAATAAGAGACTGGGAAGGGAATGTGTAGTTGGCTTTTGATGACTACATTAGAGTTTCTACAAATATATTGGCAGAATTTCAAACTATTATTGGGGGACTTGAATATTGCAGGGTTCAAGGTTTTTAGTTGGTTTGGATTGTGCTTGGGTCTCAAAGCAAGTATTTTCTAATTAATTCAACATACTTCATTAGACTAGACATTTCGACATTCCTTCATCTAACTTCGGCTGCTGCTTAAACAAATGATATAGGATAACTTATGTTTATAGGCGATTTGTGGATAAATCTGTGTACTTTAGTTCAGGTTGAGGTGATCTGAGCTCAGGTACTTTGAATTCATGGTGACCTAAAACACCAACATACGTTAGGCTCGTTGGGGTCCGATGCTTAAGTTAGTTCAGGTCTTGAGGTCGTAAGGAACTAGAAGACAAAGTAAGTAAAAATATAAAAGTTACCTTATGAGAGCTATGCACCAGGTATTTATACTAATCGATCCTCGTAGACTATGATCTATATGTCATGATCTGGTTAATTTGCATGTCCCATTAGTCTGCTTTATCAATGTTGGAGAGCTCGGGCCGACCTGAACTCAGTTTTAGGTTGGGTTGGGTCCTAGGTAAAAAAGATGCGGACTTTTGGGCATTTTTAGCATTTTGGTGATATTTTAGGAGCATAAATGTAATTTCAGTACTTTGTACATCATAACTCCCTCAGGTTTTTATATATTCAATGCAGGAAAAGTTAATTTGGACCATCAATTTCGAACCATTGGTTCACCCTGATTGTCCGTTCGAGTTATCTCCCTTACATATATATATATAGGTTCCCCATATCTTACCATTCATTTTCACCATCTCTCCCAGGATAAAGGATAAAGTGAACTCTCGGATTGGAGCAACCTCAAATCCAGTTTTTGGTCTATTTTTCAGAGATCAAATTTTCTTTGCTTTTTGTTATAGTATCCTCTTTTCTTTGTTGTAATAATACCAGCCCAACTATCTAAGCGAACCCTTTTTGGCTCTGATACGACCTCTGGTAGCTTGAGCTTAAACTCAAGTTCGAGCTCTAGGGATGTTACTGGTCCCCAAGAAGCTCAGGTCGATTCTCCTCATCCTGATGCAACTGTTGAGCCTTCTCAATAAAATCCCAAAGTCGTCCCCAAAGGGGATGCTGCTGAAGGTGAGGGGTCAGACCAATATGTCTATCAAGAGGACCTAAACTTAGAATCTACTGCCCTCTGGGCTTTGATTAGGTCCACTGTAGAAGAAACTGACGTCGTACAAATTAGGCATAGGTTTTTTTATACCCAACAACTTCAAATTAATAGTCCATGGTCATAGAGATAGGATCGATGAGCCACCTCCAATGTGCTTAGTTTTTCAAATTTCCATCTTAGAAGCTAGTCTTATGTTCCATTTATCCCATTTGATAGAGTGTATTCTTACGGGCTTAGATGTATGCCCAACTCAGCTCCTGCTGAACTCTTTTTGTCATATAATAGGCTTCATTATTTTAATACATTACTTTTTCCAAGAGCCCTCATTTACATATTTTTGATATTTGAACTCCATCTACTCTTTCCCTAAAACTGGAGAGAAATGATTTTTTTACCAGACTCCAAAGCCTAGTTAAAAAATGTTGCATCACTTACCTTCTTCCTTAGGTCCCTCTTATCGAAGCAACTCAAACCCTCAATAATTCTCTTCTCACTTCCCTTCTTCTGAACTCGAACTCATATTTTTTAACCTATTTTTATTTACCATATTTCAGAAATGGCAGTTCGTGCATCGATGGTTGTTAAAGCTACGAGAGAGAAAATGGAATCTCTCCTGGCTCGAGCTCACCCTACTATTGCCCCTTCACCAGCACTAGGTTCTGAGGAGGTCCCTATGGCTACTCATATCCCTCTGAGCTCTTCTGATACTTTTCCTCCCATGTCGACCTCCACTCCAGTTCACAAGTGATTTGTTGAGGTGGTGACTATGAACATGCTGATAACCATCTGGCTCTTCTAAACATTCCAAAAAGGATAAGGGCAAAGATATAGGGTCAGAAGTGGAAATCATCATTCTAAGGATAAAGGCAAGGAGCCCATGGATAAGAGTAGGAGCCACAAGCATTCCAAAAATAAGGGAAAGAGTTTGAGAGATCAGCATTCTCACAGCAGTAGATCCAGTAAGTGAGCTTGTAGCGAGGAGAAACTCAGTTCATTTGATGTTGATTAGCTACTGCTGTAGTTGGAGAAGAGAGAAGAATTTCTTATTTAGATGTGTGGGAAAGAGCATTCTTTACCTTTAAGACGATCTCTGAAACCCAGTTGCACCTCGGGTCGTCCCGACCTGGGGTATCATTATTGACAGCTTTGTGTTGAAGTCACATTAGAGGGGGGGATTATTTTGTGCTCTACAAGTATACTCTCCTCCCCACTGATCAATTCGAGCTCGTGAGCCTACCCCTGACTCGATTGAAGGTGAAAACTATTTATCACTCCATAGTGGTTAGTATACTCCTTCTAACTTTTACCATAGGTGTTTCTTTTTAACAAGGTAATTAATTTGACATCTTTTGCTCTTCTATTTTTTTTAGAACAATGCTATCATCCATTAATTGACCTTATGAGTTGCTCAATGGAGACATGGATAATTCTCTTCTGAGGATAGAATCAAGGAGGCTGCGGAGAAGTTCCGTACTGTCGAGGTGGAGAAGTCTAAAGCAGAGGAGAAGGTTGGAATTGAGCTTCATGAGGAGATCGCCAAACTAAAGCAAGATTTAGAGAATGCTCAGCTCAATGACCAAGAGCTGCATAAGGTTATTGTTGAGGCCAATGCCCAGGCTAAAAAGGTAGAATCAACCCATATTTGTGAGTGTCAGGAGTCTTTTGACTCAGGTCACATGGTGGGTCAAGGAGTACAGAGTCTCTGATGAGTATTAGCCCATAATGCAGAAAACACGAATGAAGAATGTTCGAGCTTTCATGAACTCAACTTCTTTTGCAACTACGGTAGCTCAATAAGCTATTGTCTATGAGTTCATAGGGTCTATGAAATGCAAAGCCCATGCTTCTAAGTTAGGGGCCTTTGTTGAAGGATTTGACCTAGCTCACCTCAACCCCTTCAAGAATGAAAACCTCGAAGAGCCTGTGTTTGAGGATGAGGAAGAGAAAACTGAAGTAGATGAGTTCGCCCATTTTATTAGTGCACCGGGAGGAACTGGAAAAATGGAGGGGACCTCAAGTCAAGGTGAGGACAGTGCCATCTCAACTTTGATGATGATAATGATGAAGCAGCTGCTGGGGCGAGCTAGGATAGGGGCTGGTGGCCTCTCTTATTTTTTGGCTTTTGACTTCAAGGTCTATATTAGCTAGGGCATTCTTTTCTACATGACCTTGTAAATGGTGGGGCTTAGGGTATATATTGTAGATCTTAGTGGTCAGTACCTTAGAGACAATGCACATGCATTCTTTGATGAGATCTTTTGTAATGTTCTGAATTGTATTTTTCTTCTTTTTTTTTTCTTTTTTTGAAGTCATGGACTTGTAATTTTTACTTTCAAAGTAAATGAAAATCATTTTGGCTTCGTATACAACTTTCTTACTATTTGATTGGCTTCGAGATCGCTTATAATTGGTAATTTGCATCCTCTTAGTTACCTCAACCTAATCGTTGACCTTTATAGCAAACATTGAATTTAAATAATTCATAGAATAAATCAACTAACCTAAGATTATTTTTAGTTGAATTGCCACAATCTTATCGAGGTCGTTTATGTGCTTTATCAATCTTTTATAGATCACTTTTTCTGAAGATTCTGATGATGTTTCTTAAATCTAAATCTGGTCATTTTCAACTCGACGATCTTCTTCATGTCATTCGAGCTTAGTGATCTTTTTCAGATTGTTTCCTGCTCTTTTGCCATGATCTTTTTTAGATTATTTCTGGCTTCTTGGCCATGATTTTTTTTAGATCATTTTTGGCTTGCTTGGCCACGATCTTCAAATCATTTTGGCTTCCCTGTTACAATCTTATCCAAATCATTTTTTATTTTTTCTTGGCCATGATCTTTTTCAGATCATTTTTGGCTTTCTCTTGGCCACGATCCTTTTCAGATCATTTTTTTCCTTGCTACAATCTTTTTAAGATCGATTTTTGCCTTTTCTTAGCCATAATCTTTTTCATATCATTTTTGGCTTCCTTGCTACAATCTTTATTAGATCGTTTGTTGCTTCTTCTTGGCCACAATCTTTTTCATATTATTTTTGGCTTCCTCTTAGCCACGATATTTTTCAGATCATTTTCAGCTTGCTTGGCCACGATCTTTTTCAGACATTTTCAGCTTTCTCTTGTCCACAATCTTTGTAAGATCATTTTTGTCTTCCTTGCTACAATCTTTTATAGATCGTTTTTTGCTTCTTCTTAGCCATGATCTTTTTCAGATTATTTTTAGCTTCCTCTTGGCCAAGATCTTTTTCAGATCATTTTTTGCTTCCACTTGGCCACGATTTTTTTCATATCATTTTCGGCTTTCTCTTGGCCATGATTTTTTTCAGATCATTTTCGGCTTGCTTGGCCACAATATTTTTCAAATTGTTTTTTGCTTCCTCTTGGCCATGATCTTTTTTAGATTGCTTTCGGTTTCCTTACTACAATCTTTTTCAGATCGTTTTGAACTTGGTGGCTTTTCTTAGGCTATTTTCCCTCTTAATGATGTTAGTTTCATCATTTATAAGGTCCTGTGGACTAAGAAAAGAGTTCGTGGAAATAGATAATTCTTTCATTTAATATAAGGTCAGTCTATACACAAAACATGATCGACATGAAAGAGAGCCATGAACAATATTATCAAGCTTATGTATAAAACTTTCTAAAGTTATGGATGTTCCAGGGTCGTGGGAGCTCATTGCCTTGCATATCTTGTAGCTTGTAGGTTTCTCGCTTCAAGATTTTTATCACTTTGAAAGGATCCTCCCAGTTCGGATCTAACTTCCCCACATGTTTCGAAACTTCCACTTTTTTCATTACTAGATCATTGACCTGAAAAATTCTGCCATGAACATTCTTGTTATATGCATTTTGCATCTGACTTTTAGCTGCTTGGATCTGACTGTATGCTCGATCTCTCATCATCTATAAGTTCCAAATCGAGCTCTCATGCCAAACAGCTCACATCAGGGTCATAGTGAGGTCTCCCCAATCTCTACTGGAATCATTACTTCCAAACTATATACCAAGCCAAAAGGAGTCTCGCCTATTGTAGTTCATGGGATCATGCGATATGCCCACATGACCCCCGATATTTTTCTAACCAATAAGACTTCACTGCTTCTAGACGTATTTTTTAGTGTTGTAATATGATCTTATTCGCGACCTCTATCTGTCCATTTGGTTGTGGGTTCCCTATGATTGTGAAATTATGTTGAATTTTCATTTCTTTAGACCTTGCTTGGATCTTCTTGCCATGGAACCGAGTCCCATTATCAGATATTAAAACTCTCGGGGCCCCAAACCTACATACAATATTTTTCCATAAAAAGCTCATGACCTCACTTTCTGTTATCTTAGCCACTGTTTCTGCCTCTATCCACTTTGAAAAATATTCCATAGCCACAATGATGAATTTTTTCTGAGCTCTAGATGGAGAAAACATCCCCAGAATGTCTATTCCCCATTGATCGAATGGACATGAGATCGGTATTATTTCTAATGGGGTTACAGGTTGATGGGTTAAGTTCGCGTGGAATGGGCACTTCTCATATCTTTTAGTGAAGTCTAGAGCATCTTTGGCCATTGTTAGCCAAAAATAGCCTTAGCTTAGAATTTTTTGAACCAGTGAGGGAACTCCGAAATGATTTTCGCAAATCCCTTCATATTTTTCCCTCATTACATAGAGTGCTCATTCAGGGCTAAGGCACTTTAACAGTGGCCCCCTAAATGATCTCTTATACATCTCATAGAATCGGGGTGCCCTTACCAGCTTGCATCTTGCTTCAACAAGATCTACTAGAAAGGCTCCTAACCTCAAGTACTCCTTCAATTCTTCCATCCAGTTCGTAGGGGTCGCTATTTGAAAAACTAAGCCCTCCTTAGGATACTGCTCCACTGGACCATTTTTAGATCCAATCCCAGATTGCTTGGCCACCAAAATGATTACTTTTCTCAAAATAATGCCTGATATTATGCTTGCAAACCTTGCTAAAGCATCTGCTCGCTCATTCTCTGCATGTGGGATCTGTTGCAATTGAAAATATTCAAAGTGCCCTATTAAGTATTTTACCTCTCCGAAGTATTCCACAATGGACTTATCCTTCACCTCATAAGATCCCTCAACCTACATAGCAACTAACTAAGTTAATTGACTATTCGTCAACCACCTGCATAGAATGGTGTTTCAAGAGAAGGAATAGAAAATTATTTTGATTTAATGAGATCCATAAAGACTCAAGTTAACTTGTTGATTTTCTTTGGGAAAGATCTTTTGGTTAACTGGAGTGTACATCTATATTAGAAAACCTTCATGATTGATATTTTCCATTCCACAAAAGCTATAGACAAGTAGATGATTTGGACTAAGTTGTCTTAGAAGTTGGGAATTGATTGTCTCTAATTATAAATTTTCAAACGAATTTGAAAATAAGATCCTTAAAATAATAAAAGTATATCTTGAAGATATAATAAATAGCCTAAGGGGTATATATTCATAAGTGAACAAAGAGATGGAATAGTGATTCGCATTAGATCAAAGAATATCTGAAGAGTGATTTTCCTTCGAGAGAAAATCTTAAACCATTAAATCTTGCTTAAGTTAAATGATTCAGATGGTGGCTATGTGCCTAATAGATCACTTATGATGCAAAATAGTTATTGCTTCCAAATTTGAGTGAGAGCAATTCTATCTAAGTGATAAACTTTTATCACTTATGGTGTAAGAATATTTATTGCTTCCTATTTTAAATGGGAGTAATTTTATTCAAGTGATCAATCTAAAACTGAATCAGAACTTTGTGCAAGCATAAAATAGTCTACAGAAGATGATGTCAAGTCTAATATAGTGAGGCTCTATCATGTCCTACAAAGGCGATAGAATTAAAGAAATGGAAGAATACTATGCAACTGTGAAATTTGTTAGCTTATGTGACAACAATTACTCTTGTGGCAAGTTGTTGAGAAGGCGATTGTTAGCCTGTGTGGCAATAATTGCTCTCATGGCAAAACCACAACCAAATGTGGTATTTGGGATATTGCACTATTTAAATATTTGAGTTGCGGAATAATTATAAGCTACAATTTTTAGCACAACAGCAAAAGCTAGATTCTACAATATCATACCAAATTTGGAATTTTGGTTAAACTTTGGAACAAGGCTATTGAGAATTAATATGTTTTCAAAAATAGGTTGATATAATTATTATAAGGTGTAAAGTTCGCCTGGTGGTTAAAAAGGTTATACTTTTGAAGTTAAACTTTTTTTCACTGATGGTGATATATGCCTTTATTCTATTTTCTTGGTTATTATGGATATCTAAGATTTAGAATTGTATCAAATAGACTAAAGATTGCATTCTCAAATATAGAATTAGTCCATAGAGAATTATGTAAAGAAACCTATATGGAATGCTTGAAAGATTCCAAAGTACAAGGCCAAGAAGATAAAGTTTGTGAACTTAAAATCTTCATGACCTAAGTTTTTTTTTTAGAGGATGATATATGAGATTTCATAATGTGGTGATCTCATACATTTTCATCATAGAGATGAAAACCATTATTCTCTTTTGCAAAAGTTTATTAAGAGGTTTGTGATTCTATCTCTTTATTGATGATATTATATTAACTAGGAATATAAGGAGTATGTATAAGCCGTTGAGATATGGTTATCCTTTAACTTATGAGTTAGAGGACACGATGAGTAAAACTCAATACTTTGTGTTAAAATCTATTAAAATTGTTCAAAAGGCATCTTACTTTGTGCTAAGAGTCATAATTGTAGAATTTTAGAATGATTTATAATGGAGAGTTTTAAGTTCGTAAATACTCCTATGCTATGAAGTTTCAGCCTTAAAATGTGTCCAAAGACTACAAAGAGAAGTGTTTAGACCACTATATCTCAATAATTGTTGTTTGGAATGATGTACATTATGGTGAAGTTCATTGATTATAAAATATTTAAGAATCACCCAAAGGTTGATCAGTTATTTTAAAATCATGAGCATGATCGTGGTTAATTGATATATTTGATTAGATATGTTGTAACACCCAATACTCAACAACTGGATATATAGTATAATTTAATATGATAGAGCTTGTGTATACGTGCGATATTATAAGCTACTAGGTATCTTACATTGCATTTTTGTGCTATTTTCAGTCTTGTTATTAATGCTTGATATGTTATACCTGAGGATCGTGCTACTCACCTGGCCAATATAGTTCATGCATTTTATGCCACGTATGTGTCATTTGCATTTTAATTGATATTTCATAATGCATTATATTTTATACGGTATTTTAATAATTAAACTTTTGAAGTTGTCACTGATATTAGTTTCCAGATTCTTTAACCTAATTGGTTGAGTTGGTACTAAGATAAGAGAATTTAGGTGTCAACCATCAGATAGCATTATAATACACGTAAGTGAAAGGTGGATTGTTGTGTTTATCGGTGTAGGATAAACTATGCAAATAAATTAATTAGGGAGAAAATAGTGATAGTAATAAAAATAATAATAATAAAAGAAAATAAGAATATTATCATATTAATTAAGATGGTGTAAATTCTTACTAGAAATAAATTTGAGGTTTATAAATAAATATCAAAATATTATGTATTGATTATAAATATATATATATAAATATAATATATATATATATATATATATATGTATAGATGTATGAAATATATATATATAAGTATATGTGTGTAATATAATATATATATATATACATATATGTATACACGTGTAGTGTGTAGTTATGTTAAGGATAAGTATATATATAATATATTATATTAGATGTGAAGTATAATATATATATATATATACACATATATGTATACACGTGTAGTGTGTAGTTATGTTAAGGATAAGCATATATATAATATATTATATTAGATTTCTTTAATAACTAAGTAATAACACACACCACACAAACACACGGCTAAAATAAAAACACCACACACACATTCACGACAACAAAGGAAAAGAGAAGAGAAAAAAAAAAGAAAGAAGAGAAAAAAAAAAGGGGGAAGAAGAAATAGCATAGTAGGAAAAGAAAAAGAAAAAGAGAAAAAGAAAGAACAAATTACAACTGTAGAAATTTGAGGAAATTTTGGGCAAGTCCCTTCTTATTTTTGTACGGATAAACATATATGTTTACATCATTTATTTCTAATTTGAAAGAAAGTTTTTAATCTAAATTAACTAGTTATCTACCTGTGAGACAATAATTAATATACACCTTTAATTCGAAATTAGTTACAAGGATTTGATTTTATTATCTTGTATTAATTGGATGATGGAGTTAATTAAATTGAGGGATTGGTTACGAATTATAACACATCAATTAGATAATATTAGAATGAATTTGAGATGAGAAATTAAAGTATTTAAAAGGTTCTAATTGGGATGAAGTATAAATTTTAAGGTTTGATTGTTACTTAATTACATTTAAGATTTAAGATCCCTTATGAGATTTGATATAGAAACCTATTGATTAAGAATGAAAATTAATATGTTATACTTTTACAGGCAGCCTTATATCTAAGGTTAGGGAGAAGAATCTTGTTAACCTTCAGTAGGATATCAAATGTGAAAGGTAAGTGAAAATTCATTTGCAACTACAATGTATGAACATAGTATTTTGTGCATTATCTATATTAAAGGTGATCCTTGTGTCTTGATGTGTGTATTGTGAGTATTATACATACCTTATAGTGCATATATTGCTTGGATGATGGGACATAGGATCTATTGTATCATTGGACATGCCATTCATCAGCATTTACATATCCATGCATAACACGTGCTCACAGTTGAGGTTTTTGGCATGCATAACATTATTTTCAGAATGAAAATGTTTTAGTTGGCCACTACTAGTGTATCGAGGCCCATGTGTGGCTTATTTATATGATATTTGGGGTGCCACGAGTATTACTTTTTGGAGGATCATAGGGGTTGACAGGGGGTGTGCCTCTGGTGGTCACGAGAGGGTGAACCACTTGACTGTACCCTGATCGACGCCGCTGGTGGGAAGACTTCTGGAGGGTCACAGGGGAAGATAGGGGGTGAACCTTTGGTGATCCCAGGAGATGGCCCCCAGACTGTGTTGATCTGTTTATGGCCATGTGATTATTGATATTGTTAAGAGCTCTATTCGGTACATAGTAGGTGGACCAAGAGCCTAGTGATGGAAAATGATTTTGAATGAACTATTTTTATGCATAAGTTTACATTCTTGTCATGATCTCATAGAAATGCATTGCATTTATGTTGGATTATCCGTTCAGCATGCATGATTTTCATTTAATGAGCATTAGCTCATGTAGTTCATGCATTGTAGGTAAGTTTGATGATACTTGAAGCCATGGACTTACTGAGCAAGCGGCTGGAGCTCCTACAGATTCTGAGGATCAGTGTACATGGATGATGACCTATTGGGCCGGTTGTTAACTTATTTGATTTTGGAGTCTATTGTATTAGGTTCTGGATGTGTATAGTGTGTTACTTTTAACACTTTTCTGTACATGGGTATGTAAATGTTATAGTTGTTATGGGTCCTCTGCAGGTATATATATATTAGTTTGTGAGTGGGAAAAATAATTTATTATTTATTATGCTGTTACAGGAAAAAAAATATTCCATGTATGCACACAGGTTCTATCATGTCAAATTATATTAGATATATAGTTGTGTAGTAATAGGGGTGTTACATCATATTCCGCCTCATTATTGGTGATCTCGAACTCAAGCTTCATGGTGACCTCGACCTCAAAAGAATCAAGGCGTTGCAATAAAATTCCCGCACCATCTCTTTCTGAAGTTGCTGACCTATCCATATAAAATAGCCATGCTTCTTCTTCTTGAGGAGCAGGTTTTATCACTATAGCTTCATTGATGAAGTCTGCCAATACATGGGCCTTTACCGCAGTTCTACTATGATACTTAATATCAAACTCTCCAAGTTCAACCGATAATTTCACTAATCTGCTCGAAACTTCTAGTCGCCCTAAGATCTACTTCAAAGGTTGATTAGTCAACACGATGATCTCATATGATTGAAAGTAAGGCCTCAACCTTCTTGCTGCAACTACTAAAGCCAAAACTAGATTTTCTGCCTCTAAATACCTTTCCTCAACTCCCTGCTATAGTTTACTAACATAATAAACTGCTCTATACACTTCCTTTTCCTCCTTTACCAGTACTGAACTGATTGCACAAGTCGATACTGCCAGATACAAGAATAAAGGTTCATCTTTTTTCAGCTTTGACAATGGTGGGGACATCAAGTACTGCTTTGTATCTTGGAAAGCTCGCTCACACTCATCTATCCATTAGAATTTTCTCATGTTTCTCAAGATCGTAAAGAATGAAAGGTTCCTATCTGCTGATATGGATATGAATCTGATCAAGAATGCTACCTCCTAGTGAGCTGCTGGACCTCCTTCACTGACCTAGGAGAGTTAATCTCGAGAATAGTCTTAATCTTTTCTGGATTTGCCTTAATACCACTTTCATGAACCATTAACCCCAAGAACTTTCCTCCTCAAACTCTGAACGTACTGGTTTAGTTTTATACCTTAAGCCCTCATAATAGAAAACGTCTGCTCTAGGTGCACAAGATGATCTTCATCCCTTGTACTTTTTACTAACATATTATCAACATACACTTCCATGGTCTTACCGATTTGGTCTTTGAACATGAGGTTCACCAACCTTTGATAAGTCGCCCCATCATTCTTCAAACCCAAATGGCATCACCTTGTAGCAGTAGACTCCCTCTCAGTCATAAAAGATATTTTGGCTCGATCCTCTTCTGCCATGAAAATTTCATAATAGCCTTGGTAGGCATCCATCATGCTTAACAATGCATACCCTACTGTGGAGTCCACCAAGAGGTCAATCTGAGGCAAAGGATAAGGGTCTTTAAGACATGCTATATTCAAATCAGTGAAATCAGTACACATCCTCTACTTCCATGTTGTCTTCGGCACCACCACCACGTTAGAGAGACATTTAGTGAACTGAATCTCCACTACATATCCCGCATCTAAGAGCATGTTCAATTCCTATTCAATGATTTGATTCTTCTCCATTTCTAAGCTCCGCTTCTTTTGTTTTACTAGCTTGATGAAGGGATCCATATTTAGAAAAGAATGACTCGTGTGCTTTATGTATCCTATGAAGAAAACATAATATATGCAAATCTATGTATGAAATGTGATATCAAGAATGATCTGAGAGTCATGAGTAGATATTAGTCTATTTTATGTAAAAAGTTTTAAAATCCATAGAGAAGATCTTCATAAAGTACTGAAGATGTCTTCTTATGGATAATTAAAGCTAGGATGCTACATCTAGCTTTTAGTCTGATGTAGATAACTTGAAATCTATGTCTAGAATCGTATTTATTCTAACTGATAGGCAGTCTGCTGGAAGGAGTTCCAAGCTTGAGATGACCATAGATTCTACCATTCAGGTTAAATACATCTTTACATGCGATGCTGCGAAAGAAGGTGCTTGGATGAGGAACTACATCCAAGTGTTAGGAGTAGTTCCATTGTTGTTGATCCTGTACCTATCTACTGTGATAGCAACGGGGCAATTCCACAAGCAAAAGACCCAAGATCTCATCCTAGATCCAAGCACATTATGAAGTGACGCCATTTGATTCAATTAATCATTGGTAGAGATGACTCAATAGTGGAAAGAGTTGCCCCGACAAACATATAGCAAATCCACTGAGTAGACTCCTAGCACAAAAAGTATTTTAAAGGACATCTTGGAAGATGGGCCTAAGATGTAATACCCAAGCCTCACACTACTCACTTGGCCAATATGATTCATGCACTACATGCTACTTATATGCTAATTTGCATTAACATCTACATCGCATCTTTTATAGCATTCTTAATCATTATACCTCCAATGCTATCACTTGATGTTAGTGGTTGAGATCCTACAACCTAATTAAGTAATTCTATATTTAGATAAGATTAAGAATAGATTGGTCAATATAGTGGATATTCATAGGTTTTATGTTATAATTTTAGAAGTGTTAAAGGTGTCACTATTAAGCTTATATGATTTGATTCGAATTGATCGAGGTGTTTTAAAGGTATACATCCATAGATTAACATAATTGGGATATCGAACATGATATAATGTGGTTTAAATGTCATAATACAAGGTTCATATGTGCATGTGATTTTAGAAAATTAAAACTAGACAATCATTTAAGAATCGGATGTCGATCGATTTGGAGATTGAATGAACGATTAAGAAATTAGGGCAAAATGTATTATCCGATCATATGGAGATTAAAGTAGGTTGTACATAGATAAAAAAGTAATGAGAAACTCTAGATTAGGGCTGTATAAGGTGTGAATAATATCATATTTGAACCACCACTTGCCACCTCAAGCTTTGCCACCTCAAGTTTCCACCTCAACCTTTCTTCATTTCTATCCTTGAACCACGACCAAAAACTATTTTTTGAGCTATTTCACCTCCAAAACCTTCATATTGAATTTTAGAAATTTCTCTCAAGTAATTCCAAGTAAATAAAAAAAGTGAAGGAAGCAAATGGAAGTAAGAAGGAGCAAGTTGAAGCTAAAATCTATGCATAGGTGAGCTTACCTCATGTTTTTTATTTAAGTTCTTGAATGTTTGAGGTTTTATGATTTTTAAATCTTCTATTATTGATTATAATCATGTTAGGATGTTATTTGTGGTCTTATAATTCACAAAAGAAGGATTTTTAGTTGCAAAATCACAATAAAATTCACTAGGGACAGAAACTGTGTACTTGCTGATTTTTTATATTAATGCTTTATATATGTATAATAACTTGATTAAAACCTATGTATTTCACCATATATGTATTTATATATGAGTATAGGTGATGTATGTAAGTTTATAGAGGTTACAAATTGAAATATAGTATGATAATTAAAGAGATGCTAAAAAAAGTATTCTTTAAATTTCAGATTTTGTCCTATGTGAATGAGGCTGGTTTTACAGCAATAAATCCATTAGTTTTGGTAGTACTTTGACCTGGTTGTCTCCTTATATATGTTATCTAAGTATGGTGAAAAATTTGGAGTGATTGAATATACTTAATGGGGCCAAAACCATTAATGTCATGAAGTGTGCAAAACTGTCACGGTAGGAAAACAATCTGTTTCAGTATGTCGTGAAGAGAGCTGAACTTGAGAAGTTATATTCATGATTTTTAGAAATTATATGATATGGTTACATTGATATACATGTTATCTAAGTGTGGTGAAAATTTGGAGTGATTGGATATGCTTAGGGATGTCAAAATTATCATGCAACTAAATTGGAAAACAAGTAAATATGAAAATGTGAATCTGTCCCATTTGATAACTTAGCATATTTCAACTTAGACATGTTGCTATTGAGTGTTAACATTTAGGTACATGATATTAGAGTTATAATACTTTAATTTTATGATGTTTACATGTATTAAGATTAGAAATTAAGATATTGGAGGAACTAGATTGAGTTCTAGTTTGTAAAAGCTTGATTGATACCTAGATAGCTTAGTGTGTAAGGTCTTAGTATGATATTTTATGCTTTCAACTTGCCAAATTGGGAATGGTGCTTGATGTTGGGTAATATTACAGGCTATTTTACATCTAAAATTGGAGAGGAACAATAAACAAATCTAGACTAAGCCACCAATCAAGTGAAAGCTAAGTAAAGATCCATTTGCAACTGCAATGCATGAACATAGTATGTCTTGAAGCATTTATACCTAATGTGTTGATGATATTAAATTTGACTGAGAGTCTTATGATTCTTGAAACATGTTGAGAGCAAGATGACTTGCATTTCATATTGAACATACCATTCATGAGCATTTACATGTGCATGCACGACATATGAGTATAGTGGAGATTCTTGCATGCACGATATGGTTTGAGACATGGTTTTCAGAAAGAAAATATTTTGGTTGGTCACTACTAGTGTACCGAGGCATGCGAGGCGTGCTTATATGATATTTTGGGGTGCCGTGAGTGTTGCTTCTCGGAGGATCACAGGGGTGTGTCTCTAGTGGTCACGAGAGGGTGAAC
This sequence comes from Paulownia fortunei, assembly GCA_019321725.1. Taxonomy (NCBI): domain Eukaryota; kingdom Viridiplantae; phylum Streptophyta; class Magnoliopsida; order Lamiales; family Paulowniaceae; genus Paulownia; species Paulownia fortunei. Next base: position 20,333 of record JAGSPU010001354.1, on the reverse strand, counting down.
CACTTGACTGTACCCTTATTGACTCCGCCAGTGGGAAGACTTTTGGAGGATCACAGGGGAAGACAGGGGGTGGACTTCTGGTGATCCTAGGAGATGACCCTTGGACTGAGTCAATTTGTTTATGGCCATGTGATTATTGATATTGTTCAGAGCTCTATCTGGTGCATAGTAGGTGGGCCAAGGGCCCAATAAATGAAGTGATTTTTAATAAAAAAACTCTTTGATTTATGAGTACTCAATTTGACACATTTATAGCATCATATCTTTGAGTTGAGTTGCATGAGATTTTATATCATACTCTTGTCATGCATGATTTTTACTTATTAAGCGTTAGCTCATGTAGTTCATGCATTGTAAGTGAACATGGTGAGACTTGAGACCTCTGGTTTACTGGCTGGCAGTAGAGCTCCTACAGGCTTTCAAAGAACAATGTACTTAGACGAGGACCTGTTGGTCTATTTTGTGGGCTATGTTTTTTGATTTTACAGTTATTGTGTTATATTAGTGACTTTATCATGTATATCACTTTCAAAACTCCTTTGTGATAGAGAGTTTGGGTTTGTGATGGTTTTGATAGAATTAGTTAATGTTTAATAACTACCTATGTATATACAGTGTTATAGGATATGAAAGCACTTTACTTTTATCAATGTTTTGTTGAACTGAGTAAAAAAAAATTATACACATGCATACGTGCACAAATTATGTTGCACAGGTTGTTTATATATATATATATACATATTGTTGGGAGGTTATGACATAAGATAATCGGTAATTAGCTCTAGCACAAGTGAGAGATGATGAACATTTAAAAGTATACAATTAATTAGGATTTATAAAATTATTTTCACTTTAGAATTGTCATTAGAACTCCCAATTAAAGCATTTTTTTTTTAAAAAAATGGAAAATCAACATAAGAAATGAGATTAAAAAGTTTTATCTTCTTTTGTGCAGGTTTTAGAGAAACTACGCAATGTTTGATTCTAAAATTATTTTCCATTAATTATTGAGGCTATAGATTGATAAGCCATTCATCTACAAGTCCATGAAGACTTTGGATCCCATACTAAATGTGTAAGGATCAAATAAGTGGGATTATAAGTGGTTGTACAAAATGGATCACCAAAAATTCAAATCAGAGTTAAGCCCAATCCAGACCTATTTTACTAATTAGATCATATCTCTTAAACCAAAATTGATTTTGGGCTGAACTTGGGATATGTTATACACAAGAGGTATATAAACATGTTTTCTGAAAATAAGATGGTGAGAAAATATATCAAAATGGTCAATAAACATGCTACAATGTGTTGTTGATGTTGAAGGATGGATCTTGAACATGATTCAGTAATTTAACCATATCTCCCTCATCCTATAGCCAAATTTGACAAATGATATATGAAAATGTATTAGAACAGAAAGATCTAAAACTTTTATTATTTACTCATCATCATAATCTGGTTGTATCCAGCCTAAACATTCAAATTAGGTACGTGGTGCCAGTTGGATAGAATGTTTGGAGCCGCGACCCTAGAAATTAGAGTCGCGGCCCTAATTCATAAAAACATGAAAACACAATTTTTAAGTTCGATTTTGAGACTTTTTTGGATAAATTTAGATAGAATATTCCAAGATAAATGTGGGGACTTCTTTTATTACCTTTCATGAGATGTGGCTGGGAAATTCTACTCTTGTTATCTTCGTTGTCTCCATCTTTGGCATATTTCTTCATTGCTTGTGTCGCTTCTCCCACTTTGTGTATTAAAAAATTGACACTATCAAACTCCATTTCTAAATCAAGGCACTTTTGGGGAGGGGGAGGGGGAGAAAATTTTGGGAGATTAACGGGAGGAATTTGCTTGTAGGGAAGGTGATATCTCTGTTCGTGAAATATTTTGCTAACCGCAAGTGAATGGTGTCAAGTTTTAATACAACGGTGAGTTGAGTATCGTATCCACAGAGATTGTAATCAAAAATTGCATTAAGTACCATAGTTCAAATAGTCCTAATTTTATCTAGAAAATCGAATGATGATTGGAAAACAAAGTAAAGGAAGATAAAAATGCATAGACAAGAATGGAGTTTATAGAAACAATATAACAAATACCTTATAAGCAAGATATTCTAGAGGAATGACTCACCTAATTATCACCTATGTTCTTCCTTCCAAAATATATCAATTCAAGTCAACAACACATGTAAGTTAAGAATTCCTAAGCTCATCAATTCCCTCTCTCGAGTGCCGAATTGACTATGAGTTCTAACATGAATTTCGATATCTCTATAAAAATTCAAGAATAAAACTCTACAAAAGTTCAATGAATTCTTCTTCAAAACTTCAAAGGTTTCATAAGCTTCTCAACTCTATGATTCCTAGGTTATGTTATCCCTATGATCATGTATAAAATTCCCTCTCTCGAGTGCCGAATCTCATACGTCAAACAATCTCAATTAGTAATCAATTAATCAAGATGAAATACTAAACAAGATAACACAAACAAGATGAAGAACTTGAACTAATATTATTTGGAATTCAAAACATAGGATCAAATAAGGTTACATCATCCTCTAGAAATAAAAGTTTAGTTCACCATGGATGAATACAACTTCAAGAAATAAATAAGAAAGAACATGAAAATTGTTCACCAATTTGTGAAGTGTAAGGAATGGTTGAAGCTCTCCTTGTCTCCAAGAATAACTCCTTGTCTTCAATTGCAGAAAATGGAATGGGTCTTGTCTTCAAGCACCCAATGACCTTCTTTGGTTCCAAGAACCAATCCTCCTCTCCTTGGTTGATGTTGATCTTGCCCTTTTAAGCTTCTCCTCAATGATTATCTCTCCAAGAGTCTTCCAAAAGAAATCCTGAAATCCTTCCACTTTTCTTGGCTTTTCTTCAAAAGAAACCTAAAAATCCTCCCACTTTTCTTGGCTTTTCAAAAGGAACCTGAAATTCTTCCCCTTTTCTTGGTTTTTTCTCCTTCTTCTCTCCACCAATGTAGTGTATCCACTAGAGCATCACATGGGTAATGATGTATAGGTGTATCTAATGTGTATATCTCATAAAAATACCAAAATTCGTGATCCATTGCCACTTATCGCCAAAAAATTACATCAACGTCTTTTTTGTTGGAAGGGCAGCACCTAGGCGCTGTGCATTCTGTCATGGAAGCTTTGGACGGCGCCTAGGCGCTGGGCATTCTGTCCTGGCAGCTCAATTTCAGCATTTTGACACTGTACAGCCCATTGAAACTACTTTTTGACCTCTTTATAAGCTGAATTAGATTTTTATATCTTCTAATGAATTGTATCTCTATGTCGTGTCGTTCCACAGGCACTTGAATCAACTGAATAGGACATCGGTGGCCTGAGTTATGCCTAAAATACTTAGATGTGTCGTACCAAAAACTTGCAGCCCAGTACTGACTCTTAAACGCAGTTTTTCTCATTGAAATTGACTGAATTGGATTTTGTGGTAAACATAGAAGTTATAGATATATCTCTTGATTTTTCAATGGATCAATAATAAATATAATATGAAATTTGTGCCAATAGTTATGAGTGAAATACGAAAACTGCCATTAATAGCACCACAACTCGAATTCTTCACATTTCAACCAAGTTTTTGATATGTTTCCATTTTCTTCTCTTATTGTCATTACCTACAAGATTTCAAACTAAATGCATAAAAACTAACAAAAATACTTTAAAACAAACTAAATGATAATCAAAAAATGTATGAATTATCGGTATAAAACAAACTTATCAATCTCCAATTATTGATACCGACAATTTGAGATTTCTTAAAAAAAGCAATGATAATTTTGTCATTTAAACTTATAACCAACAACGCCAAGCATCTTTGCGATATTAGTTGGATATATGAGGTGTGAACTTCTGCAACCAAACAAAATATAGTACGGTATTGATTTGTATTCTAACATCATCACCCCTCACAATAACCTCATGACCAATCACAAGATTGGAGACAAACGAGGCCTTAGAATGAGTAGTAGCTTGTAGTCTTACAAGCCTCTCATGGGGATTTCTTACAATCAGGATAGGATGCTATAGGCTTCGATGTTGGTTTTAATTCTCATTCTTTTATTTTCACTTTTTTCAAAAATTAGAAAGATGAAAATATATTTTTTTTCTTGAAAAAACAAAATTATCATCATAACTCCACTAAAATGTCATTTTGACGAAACTCTCCAATATAACTAGGTAACTGATTCATGGAGATAACTAGGTAACTGATTCATATACTACAATACAAAAAGGTTCGAACTTATAGCCTCTTACCAAACCAACTAAAGTACTATTTTGCCAATGAAAGATAGACCATACTTAAACTGCATTCACCATTAAAAAAAAAATTATCCTTAAATAATATTATTTGTAAGCTTTAAAAAATGAGCAAGCCATAATATCATATCTACATTTCACATCAACCATTCCAAACATTTTTCAGTTGTCACACTTTCTAATGAACTTTATTTCTATGTTTTTTTTGGAAATGGAAATGAAATCAAATACGGCCTAGACCTTTCATATTCATATTCCCTTGTAAAGGAAAAAAACATTTAATAGCTGGAAGGCAAGAACCAAACCACCCCACCAACCTCCCTAACCAATACAAATTAATTACGTATTACTAGTAGTAGCATCATTCATTACCCTACTGACATTCTTCCCCGCATTTCGTCTCTCTCTCTCTCTCTCTCTCTCTCTCTCTATATATATATATATATATATATATATTCATGCATATCATCGTCGAGTAGTAGTTTCAATATCAGATGAGGTGATGGGGAAGGTAGCAAAAGCCGAACCGGAGGATTTGTCGTCACTGTACGACCTAGAATACAGGGCCAATGAGGACGATGCCTGGTACAGTGTGTCCGTCGTATTGGACGCGCACGCCCAGATACTGACCGTCAAATACTTGTGTTCTCCGGAGGTGTACGAGACCGTATTCTCCGCTGGGGGGTTGGAGACGGAGGCCCAAGCAGAGGAGCTGGCGGGGCGTTTCCGACCCCTTTCGCAGCAGTTGCGGGATCATCAGTGCGGGAAACTCGCGATCGGCAGCACCGTGTGCGCCGCCCATGGCACCGGCGACGATGATCTCAGGTTCTACGACGCCGTTGTTGAAGCGGTGAGCTGCTTCTGTTCTCTCTCTTTTTCCTTTTCTTTTCTTTTTAATATTTTTTTAAATGTTATTTGCTCCTACATAGTAGTGTTTGGTTGCCCGAGAAATGTTATATTTTGTTTTCAACTGGTATTGTTGTGTGAAAAATCAAATGGTGAAAGTAGGGGCGGCGAAATGGTCGGGTCAGATTTAGTTTGGGTCTAAAACGGGTAGGTCCAAAATGGATTCAAGTGAATGAGTTCAAAATAGTAGGGTACAAATTGGTTCCAATGCAAAAGAAATATAGATACATTTTGCTTAACCAAAGCAATTAATTTAAAAAATAATAATAACACCACACATACCTTTCAAACTATATACTATAATTGTTATCGAAGCATTTCAACCTCAAATAAAATAAAGAAGTATCAATTGATATGTTTTAAACATCAATATATATCATAATACTATATGCTAAAAAAGAAAGTTGTGTAACAAATTAAATGGAAAAACTTTTAAAACAAAATGCGATTTTTCTACAAATTAGGTATTATATTTTGCATAGTTTCTCTGTTTTGACATTTTAATGAAGTACTGGAGAATAATGTTGGAATTTGGCATGCATCTTCTATTTGAAGTTATGTGATTATTTTGGGCATGCAATTTTTCATGGCATTCAACTGTAGCCTTCCAACTAAGTTTCTCTGGTCCAGCTTCACAATTTTTCATATGATAGTTAATTTGTTTTCATCACCAAAGTCAGTGATTGTCTTTCCACATTATACTTCAGACACTTTAAGTATAGCTTTTCTTTTAAGAATTAATATAAGCGCATAAAGTTAGGTTGCGTCCGTTTACATACATGCAGTCTTCTGTGTTATTGATATTTTATATTTAAAATAATTCTTGCTAATTAAATTTTAAGATGAGATGGTCATTTCACATTTTATAACTTGACTTTCTTTTCTCTGTTTTTTTTTTTTTTTTTTCAAAAGTTTCTCGTCGATGAATAAATCAACCTCCACAAGGCAACTAAGCTTCATATATATACTTTGATCATAAAATCTACTGGTACCAAGTAGGGGCTATTATGTCAAGCCAGGGCCCACGAGGTGGAGGCTGCAATGGGACTCTGGCATAATGGGTTGCGCTTGCGATTACTTTGCATTTGTCCTTATTTTTGCAAAAATAATTAACCCAAGTTGCTCGAAGAATTCATTGTACTCATTTATAAACCATTCTAATTTTCTTCCACCATTGAGCTCCTTCTGCACTTTAGGACCACCTCAAATACACAATTCGGTCTGACCTCCCATGCTGATAGTACTGTGGGATTGACTTTGATACCAATTTGTACCCCTAGGCCCATAAGATGTGGGCCTGCAAGTGAGACTCGGCACAAAGGGCTCCACTAGCACTTACTTTGCCCTCATACTCACTTTGTGAAATGATTAATTCAAGTTGAAAGAAGTGTACATTTTACTCATAAATCATTCCAATTTTTCTCACACAATCAATTTGGGATATCATAGTTACCCCTTGTTGGACACGCGACATCTTTTTCGTGTTCCTTCCATAATTCAAGACCACCGCAGTATACATCCAGTCGGACCTTCTGCACCGATAGCACTCTCGGGGTCTACTCTAACACTATTTTATTATGCTCTGGGCTAATGGTATAGGGGCCTGCAAATGGGACTCTAGCACAATTGGCTTTGCTAGCAACTACTTCCCATTTTGTTTCGCTTTACTTAAATGATCAACCTAAAATACTATAGGATTCCATTGTATTCATTTATAAACTATTTTAATTTTTCTCCACAAATGATGTGGGATATCACATGCATCATTTGGAACATGTAAAAGTAAGGATAGAATATCTAACGTAGTGTATTTTAGAATGTCAATATCACTCCCTTAATTCTTTCCTTTTGAAACATGTTTTCTACCTAAAAAAGGTTCAAGCATTGCTAACAACTTTAAATGGTTTATTGTGTCCACTGGGGAGGGGGTTTTGAGACCTTTAATCTAGCTTTTACTGACTCTGCAAGCTAAGCTGGCAAGCAAAAAGATGCTGGTCATTGCCATGACTGCCTGGGAGAAGCTTTCAAGCCATATGCCATTTGCCATATTTCATTTCCTTAAATGCCAATATCTTATTATGCAAAAAATAGCAGTGCTAATTTGACACATTTTTAAGCAGAGTTGATTACATTTAAAGTTCAAGAGCAATGTGTCTGGGAGAGTTTAAGAGAAAAAGTACATTTGGAAAGTACTCCCTTTGTCCCACAAAAGGATGTTTGGATTCACTTTTTCTAGGAAATAAGAAAAGTTTAACATTTTTTTCTTTCCTACCGAAATTGTCCTTCTTTAAAAAAGTTAATAGTTGTATAAATTTGAAAAGTTATTTAAGCTTCAAAATGTTACAGTGATAATGTTTTGTTATAGTTGTATAACATTAAGATGAAATGTAAAATCTTAATTATAGGACTGAATTTGTAAGTTGCCGTATCTAAAGTTTAATTACTTATCTTTAGAAGAGGGGCATAATTGGCAATCAAATCAATTATTTGTTGATTTTTAGAAACAAGACATGCACATTGAGACAAACAAAAAAATAAAGCAAGACATCCTTTTGCAGGACTGAGGGAGTAATAATTTTGAGAAGTTTGGAGAGAGATTATTTCTACTTTATAACTTTTGTCAAAACTGAAGTTTTTCATTTGAGATGTTGGTTTCTGGTTAAAGGTCTCAACATCATTTGATTTTAAAGATATTAAATTTAAGATGATCAGCATCTTGAAATGTAAAAAGATGCCAACCTGCGCTTCTTTCTTGTATTTTTCTGTTTCAATTTTAATTTCTCTAATGTATTTGGATATCCTCAAGTATATGTGTTAAAATTCATTAAAGTGCCAAAATATTTGGAGAGAAAATATTTTTAGGCACACTAAGACTTGAGATTCGCAGTTTCGTCTGAAATAGGTAATGCTATATATCTGAAGTAAAGATCTTAATGATTTTTAAGGGAGATCAAGCTGGTTTAATTTCTTCTTTCTTGGTTTTGTAATACCCAAATCTTTTCATGTTGTTTCATCCTGTATTTGCTAGGTGAACCACCAGGCACATTCATTTGCTGGTGAAGAAGAGGAGTGTTTGTGCACCTTTGTGCTATTTTGGTTACATGGACGTGGTCGTGGTACTTTAACCTCTGCTAACATTGCAAGCATATGCACTTTAGAACGTGTTACTCAAATTGATCCTAGGATCTCTGCTTTTGTTATATTGGCTAAGGAGAAAATCACTTCTTCCACGTCTATCTCAGTTTTTGATAGTCTTGGTTCAGCATCTAAAGGACCATCATCTGGCAAAAAGTATAGTTGTGTAGTTATTGAAAAAAAATTAGAATCATCTCAAAATAGACTCCTGGTAAGACTTATTCTTGAGTTCCTAAATGCTACTGTTTTTCATTTATCTTGTATTTTTGGGATTTGATAGTATAACCTGTTTGTAGGAGATGGAGACTAGCATGATGCTCAAGAGTCTGACGTGGAAAAGTGAAGGTTTACTATTTTGAATGTTATGTACCATCTAAATGCACAGGAATCTAGTCATGAAACCTTATTCAGTAGTATTTAAATTAAGAAGTACATACTTGTGCTGTTGTACCATAGGTGCATTTGCAAGATTTGTTATAATCTTATCGCGAGAAGTGAGAGCCCTGTCAATTATCCATGATAATTAAATGGAAAGAATTTTATTTAGGAGGGCCATCTCTTACTTTTGTTACATATTTTCTTGTTTTTTTCTACCTTCGTGTGTTGTTTCTATTTTTACATGGCAGATTCAGGGAGGATTAGCAATTATAACCAATGGACGAGTCAAGATGAAGATATTGGACCAGAACCTTGCAATATTGATGATTTGGCTATAGCTGAAGGTCAACATTTCATCCTAATCAATAACTTGGAGAAAGACTTAACCCCTTCATCAATCAAGAAATTCATTTACAAGCAAACTACTATTCTGCCACAAGCATTTGTTTTTCCAAGATTGTTGTCAGACCCATTTGCAAGAGGAGCCATCGTGGTGGACTATCAAAAGCAGGTTCAGATTATATATGAGTTCTTGGACAATCCTAACCACTTAATTGTGTCTTCAAGGGGAAGGTATTCTTTAGGGACAAAAGTTTTCATCACTCAGTATAATTTTGCTATATAAGTTGCATCCTGTTTTGAATTTGTCCAAAAGTTCCTTTTACTGTTTCTCTGTTGCTTCTTGAACACGTGCTAGTTTATAATGGTCGTGCAACTCTTCAAATCTTACATGGGTTTCTGGATCTAAGCAACAGAATCTTGATCTTAAGTAGAATTTGAATTTATTTATTATTTTTTTGGGAGGGCGGGGGGAAACGAAAATATCCTCGATCAAGAGTTGGAGATAGTTTGGTTAGATATTTGAAAGCGGATCATTGTGATGAAGAGGACTTAGGTCAATAGAATGATTTAGGTTTCTTGCAGAGTGAAACCATGCAGATAAATATTCCATATAACAGGCCCTTTTGCTAATAAACCAATCCATTTGGGACCCCTTGCTGATCCACTCTTGTTCCTATTCAAAGAGCAACGCCTTACTATAGATTTCTCTCAACATTCTAAAAGATTTTCATGGCCAATTACGTTTTCCTAGTGAAGACTGATAACTGTGAAATTCAATAAGATTAGGGGTGCATGCCATGCTAAGGCCCCATGAGCTCTAGTGACTTTTTGAATTGACCCTTGGCACCGAAAATGGGATTTTATTAAAATTAATTTCTATAGAATTAAAGTCTGGAAAATATAGCAATATCTGTTGTCTGGGGGTGTCATATCTAGGCTCAATATATTATAATAAACTTAAAGAGTCTTGGAGTTTTGCTTATTCTTTGCATTTCATATTGTTGTTAATAATTAATTCCCAAGTAAATCAAAAGTTTAGGCCTTTGAGATAGGCAAGTTGCACTTCCCATTTTAGAGCAGTCATAAAATCTTAGCCCCTGTCTGATCTGATTGAATTTTTTCTTATTGTTCTAAATTTTGGATGGCATTTCGGTCAATTGTCAGTTATTCTATCTTTTATGACTGAATAGGCGCCATTGCACAAAACCTAGTTAAATTTGTTAACTTGGTTGATGCAAATTGTCATCTGCTTAATCTTTGAATCTCCTTGGAGCCTTCAACTTCTGGTTATTCACCTTGTGGTGTTGTCGCATGTGTGGTAACTCTAATAGTAGAAAATGGTAGCTAGAATCTACTAAAGATATTTTTAGTGCTTCTGAACTACTTGATTATTGTTCTTGAAAATGATTTGAATCTGGTGCAGCTGCATCACTTTTGCAAAACTGGTCTGTCTTGGGAATAATTTGACCAGCTGGGTGTAAGTTTACCGAGTTCTTCAGGTCAACTATTTTTGAAGTAGAAGGCACCAGTAAGAAGACGTGGATTTGTATAAAATAAATTTTTTATTTTGTTGGATGAAGTGGTTATTATGGTAATATCCTTTAAGCAAGCAATCTTATATAGCCAATTGGGATGTTGAAGTAGATACAGATTAGAAAATGAGAATATGAGGAGTGGGTAGATGTAGTATAATAAATATTTTTTGGGATATATATTTACTTCCTGAAAGCATATGGAATAAAAGCAGACAAATCTACCCTCTTCTCATATCCTTATCCCCTCTATACCCCGATTTCTTCCTTTGTCTTCCTTTCATTTGTTTCACAATGATACACTGGGAAGAAAGTTGATAAGTAGCCGTCCAATTCAAATACCTTCTCATATTTCATGCTTGTTCAAAACAATTTTTATTTTTGGAATTTGTTCTGCTTGAACTGTCTATTTTAAGTGACCATCTAACATGTGTTTAATAGTGTTTCAGAAGTATTGGTTTAACTGTGCAAATTGTCATGTGCTTAATCTTTGAATATTTCCTTGGAGCCTTCAATTGTGGTGTTGTCGCATGTGTGGTAACTCTAATAGTAGAAAATGGTAGCTGTAATCTACTAAAGATATTTTCAGTGCTTCTGAACTTCTTGATTATTGTTCTTGAAAATGATTTGAATCTGGTGCAGCTGCATCACTGTTGCAAAACTGGTCTGTCTTGGGAATAATTTGGCCGGCTGGGTGTAAGTTTACTGAGTTCTTCAGGTCAACTATTTTTGAAGTAGAAGGCACCAGAAAGAAGACGTGGATTTGTATAAAATAAATTTTTATTTTGTTGGATGAAGTGGTTATTATGGTAATATCCTTTAAGCAAGCAATCTTATATAGCCAATTGGGATGTTGAAGTGGATACAGATTAGAAAATGAGAATATTAGGAGTGGGGTAGATGTAGTAGTATAATAAATATTTTTTGGGATGTATATTTACTTCCTGAAAGCATATGGGATAAAAGCAGACAAATCTACCCTCTTCTCATATCCTTATCTCCTCTATACCCCGATTTCTTCCTTTGTCTTCCTTTCATTCGCTTCACAATGATACACTGGGAAGAAAGTTGATAAGTAGCCGTCCAATTCAAATACCTTCTAATATTTCATGCTTGTTCAAAACAATTTTTATTTTTGGAATTTGTTCTTCTGGAAGTGTCTATTTTAAGTGACCATCTAACATGTGTTTAATAGTGTTTCAGAAGTATTGGTTTAACTGTTTTATTAAGGATAGTAGTGCAATATAGGATGTAATTCGTACTATCAGTTACAGTTACTCCACCCCACAGCCCCCCCCCCCCATTCCTTGGTTCTTTTCCATATTACTTCATAAACTGAGAATGCAGTCAAACAACTTATCTGCAGCAAGGTCAGCTTGCAGCTTTTGTTCAAACTTAAAAAAAAAATTCCTTTAGAAGCTGCTCTCTTGTCCTTCTGCCATATCTGGGATGATTAAAAGATTACCCATAATCTAGCCAAACTTAGTACTTGCATTTGTAACTTTTGGAAACTTTTCACTCCCTATCATTTGAAATTCAGTTGGCCTAGTTTGCTGCTATAGTTGGCCTTTTAGAGAAACGCCAATAATCAAATGAAGGCTGGCAAAAATGTTACGTCGTATATCATGGATGATTGTTTTCTCTATTTGTTCAAGTTTGTGTCATGACAATCTTTCCTAAGTACAGCACCCAATGCCAGCTTTTCTTGAATTTGTGAAATGATGTAGAAATACGCTAACCCAGGCTTTTCTCTCTAGGAACTTACGATGCAAGCTTTTTACTGCTTAGAAATAGAGATTTATGCTTTCTTATTGAATACCGAGCATTCATTAATTTTCTACTTTATCCAGGCCATGGGTTATTACAGAAAAAGCATCGGCGGGAACATTTAGAACAACTATTTGGAACTTAATCCCCATTGCCCTGGTAAGAATGGTATTTTATTGTTGGTTTTAAAACAAATTGCAGGAAAGCAAAGATAAGATTTCCATTTGTCACATTCAAGGCTTCTAATAGAAGATCAAAATAAGAAATGCAGATTTTATGCCTATTATAATGGTTTCATAGGATGGACATGTTGTCCGAACTTTAACATGTTGCATTAGATAGTAACATGCCAGGTGCATGCATGCATATATTTACAGGCGTTCAAATATGCGTATGCATTTGATATAGTATTTACACGTGTATGGTTGTATGCCTAATATTTGTGACTAGGTATTGAATGTTTCAAATAGGCAATGGTTACGCACTTAAAATTATTCTGAAGAAAATTTGAACTGCTTACAAGTAGACCCCACACAACAACCTCAACGCACCTGATGGAACAGTAAGATCTACAACCATCTTAAGTTAAATCTAGGAAATCATACAGTAGCAAGTACTAGCATATAAAAGGAAGTGACAGAATAGGATATATAAAATTTGTAGTTGTTGTGCCAATATTTATTTAGATCCCTTAGTAGAGTACTTTAAGCTGCAGCAAAAGCAAGCGCAGTAAATGATCCCCTTTTCCTTGCTTTATGAGGCAACACCAAGTTAGAGCAGTTGTGGCAAAGAGAAGGAAAGCTTTCTCGACTCCTTTGTGGATGATATGATAACCTCAGCTAGGTCAGACTTTGAATGCCTCTCAAATTAGCTGATAATACTTGTTGACACAGCTAGAATGTATGTGGAGTTCATAAGAATCAGGCCATTTTCACATAAAATAGGAACACTCTTAGTGAAGAAGCTTGCTTGTCAAAACTGATTTCTACTTTCAAAAGGTCTAGCTAATAATGAGTATAACTACTGAACTAAATGGCTCGGTCTCAAGAAACTTTGTTTTGTTTCATTAATGTGTAGTAGCATACAATATGGAGTAGAGTTTTTGCCACGTGGTGTTTTTTTCCCCACTTCCGTTTGGCATTTTACATGTACATTTATTGTCTCTGTCGTATTATTTTTCTTGATGATTGCTCGTGTCTCGGCTTAATTATTTATTCTCAAGTTTTATGTCTTGATTAGGGCCATTCCGCATTCCTAACAAAATTAACGTTATCATCTTCAAAATAAACATGAGAAATGAACTTATCACATTCAAGATTGACATGAGAATTAACTTTTTCTTTATAGATAAACATGAGAATTAACATTATCACCTTCAAGATAAATATAAGATTCAACTTCATCACTCTGACGATAAGTAGGAAGTTTAACCTTTTAAGTTATTTTAGATAAGCATCGATATCAAACTTAACATTTTTGTTTTCAAGAACGATAATCTGTATCTTTTGCACAAGATAAGCACAAAAATTAACATTATCACTAATGTGGTAATTATTGTCTTACAAGTGTACAAATAAAATGTATAATTACATCTGGGTCCTCCAATTTTGTTATAATTTTTAAATGATCCCCTTTGGACATGAGATGGTTAATTAATTAATTCATATGCTAATCATATGATTAACTAATTCTGAAGTTCAAAAAATACGATTTGCATTTAATTAGACTTTTCTGGCCTAACATGATGCTACAAGGACATTGCGCATTGTAGCTGGAGAGTTTGTAATGCCTGTCCTGCATCAGTGGTGAGTGAAATGTATGAGTGGTTTATAAGTCCTTGCTTAGCTTCTAAGCATTTTGGGCTAGTTGGCTACTGCCTAACAATGTTAATGGTCAAAGCTTAGGTCCTTACATAGGTATTAACTCATTCTTGCAAGGGGTATCTAAGCTTTAGTGAGTGATGGATTTATGGGAGGCCCCTAGAGAACCCCCCCCCCCCCCCCCCCCCCCCCAATAGGTATGCTATATGTAACATATATCCTTATATATCATAAATATATATTGAATATTGATTGTATGGCCCCACCAACAAAAAGATATCACACCCACAGCTCTTAATGTAAAAGAAATATTAAATATAATGCACATAATTTTTGTCAAAAAGTGTATGCATTTATTAAAAAGATTGTATAAATTATTCCATGATATTCCTAATATTTCTCTTCTTTTCTTCATTTATTGCAATTAATTTCCTACATAAATTATCCAACAAATGACTAACAAGGCTATTCCTGCATGTGGCTGAGGCAATTTTTGGTGCTAGATTTATTAGAAAAAGGATACTGATTTCATAGTGATTGTGTGCTAAATGCCTAAATTGAATTTTGTGTTCTTTGTTCCATTAAGTTAAACCTAATAATTTTCTATATCCTATAAAAATAGTTGAGTGAAAATCTTCTTTAACGTTATTGATTTTTCACAATTTTGGTTGATAACTCAATGTTTAACTTCAAATTTCATTTTCCAATAAATGAAAATAAATTAGTAGTAAATTAATAAATTATAAGTACATTAAGGCAATATTTGGAGTTTTATTACCTTTTAATATACTTTTGGCATTGTAATTCGTCAAACAATACTAGTTTATTTTATCATCTTATCTGTAGTTTTTATTTATTAGGTGTTGAATAGCTAGTCGAGCAATTGAAGCCAACTAGAATTGATGCATTTTCAAAGAAAAAGTATCTCAGAGCTTATGCATGATAGTCTCTCTTAATGCGTTTCCAAAACTCATTCATCTTCTTTACTTATTCTCTTATATAGTCTAAGATATCTCATATTATATTCAATTAGGCCTAGTTTAATTAAATTAAGCTCAATTAATTTGATCTGATCAATCAATCAATTAATTTCATCTCCAATTAGCCTTCTCTAGTTAATTAGGTCCAATTGATCTAATCAATTTATTAGTTAATTTAACTTTTGAATTAATTAAAAAACCAATAAATAAATTAATCTAATTAATTAATTCATGTCTAACTCTTAAATTTATTTCCTTTCAAGTCAAAATGGGACCCTTTAGGTCCACCAATGACCTAGTAGCCTCAACTATCGTGATTTAACTGAGTAATTTACTCTTATTAATTAAACGTTTTTTTATTAATCATTCTTGAATTAATTCAATTATTTTGGAATACCTAAAATTCATAGTTGATATCAAACAACATGCGACAAAAAACCTACGACTAGCGAAGGACCAATGAAGTGACTGCAGGAAGATTTGAGCTCGGTCTTTTTCTCAAATGGGTTATAAATTCTAATTTTAACAGGACATCCCATCGTATGAAAATGGTTCAATCTAGGAACATATTTAGTAGGAACACGATTGGGGATATAAATGGCAGTTTTAATAGCCTCAACCCAAAGAGAGTTAGGTAGCAACTAACAGTAAGTCATCATACTCATCATTTCAGCAACGGTGTGGTGACACCTTTCGGCTGCACCACTTTGCTCAAGACTAAGCATGGTATATTAGGCAACAATTTCAGGTTCTTGTAAGTATTTGGCAAACGGTCCCATATGTTGCCATGTTTCATCGTTTTTCCTATACGACTCTCCATCTCGATCAATTCTTACAATCTTGATTACTTTTTCCATTTCTTTTCAACTTCAGTTTTCAAAAACTTAGAATATTCAAAAGAATCAAATTTTTCTTTAATTAAATAATTAAAAACATATTGAGAAATGTCATCAATTAAAGTGATAAAATATTTATTACCGGGCCAGAGGTATTCATATGAATAATCTCCGAGAGGTCAGAATCTACAAGTACCACCCGTTTTCTTGGAGTTTATTTATGTTCCCCTAATACAATCAACACAAGTTTCCATGTCTTCGAAATCAAGAAAAGGAATAATCTTTTCATTTAAGTGGACTGGTTACCACAATGTGAATTTCAGGAGCTTACTCTATTGCCTTTAGTGAACTGGTTACCAAAATGCACATTTCGGACATTCAGCTTACTCTCATGAGAGAGGAAGAGTATCTTTATGACCAAAATGTCTAAAGAATTATCTTTAGTTTGGGGTCTTTTTGACAACATTTCAACATTAGAAGAAGAAAAAATTTGATCGGAAGCCAAGATTAACTTGTACAAGTCATTAGACAAAATACCACAACCAACAATTTTACGATCTAAAATCAAATTAACTTTTCTTTTACCAAAAGAAATGTCATAACCCAAACTATCCAAAATAGATATAGAAATCAATCTCTGAGTAGAAGTCGGTACATAAAGAGCATTTTCCAAACGAAGTCAGAAGCATGACTCTGAATTCAAACAAACTGTTCCTACGAATTCTACTTCTGCTAGGGCTTCAATTGCTGCTCCAATTTTTTAGACTCTTCTTCACTTGGCTTCCTTTGGTTTATGAACCCCTGCAATGACATTGCAAGATGAACATTTGCCCTACTGTCAAGCCACCACAAACTAATGGGAACATTAACTAAATGTGACTCAAAACATACTAAGGCTAAAGAATTACCTTCTTGTTTCTTCTTCTCTAACCAAGCTTGGAAATCGACGCAATCAAACCTCTTATGGCCCGGTTTCTTACAAAAGTAATATTTTATTTCCTTTTCCGAAACACTTTTCTTGACTCCCAAATTTTGGGTCTAAATGTTACCATGCGATGAGCTTTCCTTTGAGTTTGATGATGAGGTTTCTTAGAGTTACCTTGTACTGTTTTCAGGTTTTAGGACCTTGACGAACAACAAGCAATGCTGTTTGTCCATCCCCCTCTTAGTTTTCTCTTCCTCACAAACACATTTTGAAAATAAGGTCAAGAATACTCCAAGAGTCTTTTTGGGTGCTATAGGCTGTTTTGATCTGGCTGAACAGGTAAGGAATTGTGAGCAGTGTGGACAAAAAAAATTGATAGTTTCAGGTTTAGAACCATGACGAGCAACAAGCATTGCTGTTTGTCCACTCTCCCTCTCTCTTCCTCAAAAACACATTTGGAAATAAGGTCAGGAATACTCTTTTGGTCTGGCTGAACTCAACAGGTAAGGAATTGCGAGCAGTGTGGACAATATAGCTATTAGGAAGGAAAATCTCAAATTTGATACTCCAAGGTTCATTTTTAGGGTGTATTCCCCAGAATGAGTTAAATTGCTTGCCAACAGTCTAGTAATCCAAAAATACAAAATAATTTCTTAACATACATTTAAATAACGATATAATCAAGTAGCAAACAGAAAATGGTCCCAAAAATCGCAAATGCAAAAAAATATGCCAGAAGCCTCTGCACCTGCCAAACATGCCTCTGGTGTGACTAGACGTGCACTAGTGCATCATGTTCACTGCTGGGGCAGTCAAAACATGCCAGGGTGCTGGTCAGAAAGGTGGGTCGGGTACAAATCCAATTTTAAACCCTTGGATATGGCTTATTTTTTCTGATCCATTCTGATCCATCTTTTGACCTTTTTTTTCTGGTCCAAATATCTGAAAAACTTAAACATGCAATAAAAATGTCATTTCTGATTCGATTTTGGTGTAGAAGGGGTCAATTCCAATATTTTCATGGGGTAGAGTTCAATTTTGATATCATATTCATCAAAAATTAACTACAAAAAATAGATCAAGGGGTTTTAAGGCGTCATTTTGGGTTTCTCAAAAAATAAATAAATAAATCTTGATTTAAAGATCTTAACATAAAACAGATCCTTGATGTAGCTAACCTCCAACCTAGGAGTGAAATCGTCAATTTCTCTATATAGAGTGGAGAGTGAATTTGTTCACTATGTTAGCAAAGGTCTACTCCTTTAGGTATTTGAACGATGAGTTTTTGCCTACAACATGAAGAAACCGTTAGAGGCACCAGGGAGCCCCAACAAGACCCTACGACGGTGAAATTAGACCTTGAGCAAGAAAATATCTAGAGATATAACTGAAAGCATTAAAGTTTATAATAAATTCAGCATTCCTCAAAATGAAGGGTTAGGGCGTATTTAAAAGTGTTCATGAAGGGTTATGATTATGTGTGGTAGGATGCATGCACATAGTTAACAATCTAAATTTCTCATTGATATAAAGTTCTTCACATCCTTGATTTGATGCTTGTCTTGTATGTTGAACAGGGGAAGGGGGTTAGACTTATTGTGCTAATGAGGAAATAAATATAAACAAAGCAAAGATTTATTTTTTCTAGAAATATTAATTACTTTTACAAGTAGAATAATATAGGTAGGAATATAGATTAATTCCTTCCTATGAAGTATGAGTATTGGGGAATAGGCCCATAAGATATGTCTAAATCTACCAGTAACAATACTTAAGGTTTTTCACTTTTACTTTTAATCCCATGATGTATCCATTAGTAAATTCAATGATTTAGCAATATGCTTTTCCCACCATGTGATTACGTGTTGCATTTTGTATGCTGCACTTGTAACAATTTAAAATCAAACATCTGGAAAGGAGCATCCCTTTCGAGTCACACTCTTTCATTATTGTGCCTTTGCTTGCTCTCACTCATACCAACCCACATTCTCCTTCTAGTATCTATTTCCAGATTTTATTGATTTTTTAAACTTTTTCCATTCAGGATGAAATTCAATATAAAAGAACTGACGAAGAACTAGAAATAGTCCGTTCAGGAACTGAATCTTACAAGAGAGCAAAGCAATTAAGAGATTTATTTATTGAATTTATACACCATGAATCACAAGTTTGCAAGAAGTTAGTTTTGGAAGAAAAGAAGATCTGGCGGTCATTTCAACCAGTTTAGATAGCTTTTAATGAACGAACCTTGATGATATGTCTATGTATTCAGGTAATCCGTGATCTCTCAAATTTCTCTCCTTTACCAAATCTTGTAAAACATCAGTTAATGGGGAAGAGTTTGGTCTTGTATTGCAGCGTTTTCATTGAGAATTCTCATTTCCGGCATTTTTATTTAGAATTTGATTTTGTATTGGTTTTTGTGTGAGAAGTGAAAATATGTTTGGATGAATGAATGAAAATAAGAGTTTATATGAGTTTGGAAATGAGAATATGTTTAGTTGTGTAGTTTTGAGGGAATTTTAAACACGGAAGTATGTGATAAAAGTAAAATTGCTTGTTTTTGTGTTTTATAGTATCTTTTCAAAATTTTGTATGTATAATAATTTGTAAAGTTGGTAGTGTTGGGGTCTACTTTGAATATTTAATTTGTATACTATAATTTATTAGGATGATTTGAAATGTGGTGGGTCCCATTGGAATGATGTAATTTGAAAATAGTAATATATTAGTTTGATGAAATTGATAGTGGTGTGGTTCGCTTTTGAATGTTTAATTTAAATATAATATTTTATTTGTAAGATTTGTAGGTGGTGGGTCCTATTAGAATGATGTAATTTGAAAATAATAATATATTAAGTAGATATCGTTTATTGTGGTGGTCCCATAAGTGTAATTTAAATTGAAATAATGGGATAGTAATTGACAAATATTATGTACAAGGTTGGAAATTGAAATTAGTGGTTTGAGATGTTATTTTTGATAGGAAAAGGAGAAGATAAAATGGATATTATCATTGAAAAAAACAAACATAATTCCAAATTTTGGAATTGTATAAAATGAGAAAATGGGTTTTGGAAATGGAAATATACAAGGCCTTTGTTTTCCTTGTCTTTTTAAATCAAAAAACACTTTACAAAATTAAGATATTATCTTTTCTCATTATATTTTTCCCATGTAAGTGCATTGGGTTGTTATGACTTTGTGGGCCAATGACATTTCCTGTCTCTTTGGAAGTTCAAACTGAAAATTTTGCATATCACAACCGTCTTTGCACTAAGTTGGTTCAAAGAAGTGTTAGCAGCTGCTGGCATTAGAAAAAGGTGACCGACAAAATCTGGAAGAGTTATGGTTAAATCCTAAGCTAAAGTACTTAGGCAAAGGACATACCATAATTTTCGACTTGAAT